>CM021101.1:236913357-237206668 GCA_007115665.2 Sequoiadendron giganteum
TGGGATAATGTTTCAACAAATAATGGTTGGATGTGAATACAATTTTGATTTGATGTTATTGTATTCCTTCAATAATTTTATATGATATTCCTACAATTTATTGTAATTAGATTGCAAATTTTTTGTTGTCGCCTCACTAAATAAAGTAGTACTAAAAATTAATGATGCTCCTTGGGGAGAACTTATTTCAATAAGTTTCCTGACAATAATATTTCCTAATAATTCACTCACATCCACTTGGGGCTTATTTGAATTCTACAAAATTGCCCAAATAGTCAGTGTCTTATATTTTGTGCTAAAACCTTATACAAAATAAAAATCATTTTCTTGTTCTTTTGAAGTCAACACTTTTATTTAGTTTCTTGCCTCCTTATTATATCCAATGTTATTGTTGATGAAATATTCTAGTTTGGCCATAATAGGCATCCACTTTCCTTGAAAAAATTTCACCCTTCATTGGGAGAGATGATTTTAAGCTTCAAACCCACTTCCTCCATCACTTGGTTATATTTTTCATCTCTTCCTTTGATGCCTCTCCTTTCTTTTCATTCATTTTTTTCAAAATTTCTTTTGATTTATTCTCCTTAAAAAATTCTTGAATTCCTTAGATTTAACAAAATAATCATCTATCATGAATTCAATACAAGCAACCTCTCTTACATCATGCATTATATTATGCCCAACCTTAAGATCAATTGTTAGTCTATTTGGAGGGGGGGCTCAACTTTCTCTCTTGGAGGAGAAGGAAGGATTTGATCAACTCCTCAATTTTTGGCTCTCTCTTACCTCCTCTAATTCAATATAATCAATAGAATAATCTACCAAGGGTTACACACCACTTGGTCTTTCTATATGTGTCCTAGGGGGAGCCCTTGATATTGTTGGCATTGTTGCTTGTTGTATAGAGTATTTAGCTTTTCCCTCTCTAGGCATCTCTTCAATTTTAACAAATCCTACAACTAGTGTAGGAAAAACATAATGATAGTTTCATCAGTATTCAATAGAGGACTTGGAGCCTTATTATTTTTAAGAATAGGATCCTTTATAACTAGCATGACTTTCTTTCTCCTCTCTTAAATTATGTGAATTGCAACCCATTTTTCTTTCCTTGAATTAACCTCTTCATTAGTAACATTGTTTTTAATGACATCTTCCGCTATGTCAAATTGGTGGTAGAAACTAGACCTCTTTGTATCCAATTTGACTGTATTTATAAAGTGTTCAAGATCACAATTTATTAAATTATCGACCTTTATTCTAAATTTTTTTAATAATGATGGTAATTCCTCTAATCATTCATTAGTTGTGGTTTCAAAGTCGAAGAAAATCGTGGAAGATTCCAAGAGAGTCCCATTTTTCTATTTCTTAAATGAAACTTGTTAGCTTCATTTAATTTCCATATTATTCCATAAATGCAATTTTTTCTAGTATAAATTTTGGAAATATATGAGGTTGAACTAGAGACCCATATATTTGATAATAGTGGCATTGGTATGCAAAAACCAATCACCTGAATTGTGGTCTACCCAAAACTTTGGATCTCTTTCTCTTGGCCTCAAAAACTTCAATACTTTCTCTAATAATCGTTGAGAATAAAGAAATCCCATGTTGCCCAATAATACATGCACAAAGAATTGCTCAAAAAATAACATAATTTATAGTCATGCAATGTATATCCAAAATATGAGTCCATATCTGAACAGGAAAATGAACTCCATCATTGTGAATTTTCAAATTCATTGCATTACTCTAAATATTCAATGACATAGCAATAAGTACCACCTGAAATGAATTGAAAAATCCTTATCCAATATTGTTGATAATCAATTATGAATTCCTTTGGTAATGCAAGATGCATAGTCAAACCCCCTATTCAAATCTCTATGTTGTACATCAACAACCAACATTATTAAATGGATTATAATTTACACCTTACAATCCACAACTATAACTTGACATAAAGAAAAGTATGTGTTGATGAAATAATCCTCAAATATGTCATAACAAAAGGGTTTGATTTCATCGTTAGAAAACTTGATTATTTTTTATCATTTCATCTTCTTTTATGTTGAGGTAACAACATCACCCTATAAATGTGCTTATCCATAGTGAATTATCTATTTAGTGAATTGAAATCAATAGGCACATTGGTAGTTACATTCAAACCAAAGACATCACAAATATTGTGTTTATCTAATCTAAGAAAAACACCACCTTTCTTGTTTTTTATTGTTGTATTATTTGGGCCATACCTCTTAGCCAATGCTCTAATTAGGTCAACATTCAAAAATATAAATTGGCCACTACCAACTTTCCCAAGAACATATTCCATACATTAGAAATAGGCCTATCAAACCAACTCCTTATGTATCCATATTCAAATAATTTCCAACCTTGAGAAGGAATGGTTGGATCTCTAATAGAACTTGCCCTATCCACCTACCTATTTGTGAGGATACCAGTCCCTCGAGCATGCATTGCTCTTTTTGATGATCCGCAAAACTAATTAATTATGTCCTCTTCATAATCCATCCTTGATCTTTTATCTTGTGAAGTGGATTGACACATGTTTAGGGTTTTTTACATATGGGATAGGTTTTGTAACTAGGCCTTAATTATGTCGATAAAATATTATAAAATGCTCAAGAAACCCTTAACACACCTAACTGAATGCAAGAGAATTTTCTTTGCAAATATTGAATAGAGAAAATTCTTCTTACCCGTTAATTCTCTCAAAAACCCTAGTTCACTATTGTGAATGCTCAAAATACTCAAAAATCACCAAATTTCTCTACACAATGCTCAATTAAGTTCTTGTAATAATGAATCACTTTACCTTTACTCAGAATCCTTTATGGTGATGGTATAGATTTTTCATTCATCACAGTAATGGTGGATACGAGAATAAAATGTTCATAACTATTTGTTTTCTTAGTTTCAAATATAGACCGAAGATTTAATTTGGTGCAAATGATCATTGATCATCACATTTCCATTGCCTATCACAAAAATATTTTGAATGGCCTTTGTTAGCATTAGTTGTCATTAATGTCAACACTCAATTTGGGTTGTCATTGATGCTTGTGTCTACACTCAGTTTGGGTTGTCATTGGTTCTTATAGTTGTATGTTGTTGATACTCTATGATGATATTTTCATGGTTGGATGTCATGCCTTATTTGATGAAAATTAAAGATGTATTGAGTATGGTTGTTGTCAAAAGAGATGATATCATGATGATATATTAAGATGAGGATTAGAAGCATTAAGATGAGGATTAGACGTATTAAGATGGGGATTATAAGTTGGAGAGATGTTGATGGTCTCCAGCATGTTTTATGCTCTCTCTTGTTGTTCCTGAGGAAGTAAGTGTTGCTACAAGGATGTTTTGATCTCTGCCTTTGAAGATGTGGTCTTGTGATTTGGGATTCAACGTTTATGCTCCATGGATATTGCACTCTTATTTTTTCAAATCACCTATGTTACTGAGGAGGTTTTTGGTAATTGCAGTGGGTTGGCAGTTTTTGTTGCTTGTTAGGACTGGTCTGGAAAATGCTCTACATTTCTCCACATTGATGTTTTTTCTCCTACATTTTGGTGAACGTGCTCTCAGTATTTGTGCAGTGTTTTAATTTAGATTTCATGTGATGGTGTTTACCACAATTTTTATTAATGTTCTATCTCATGGTTGTGTATTTCATGCTTTTGGGATGAAGTGTTTTATTTATGTTTGGTTTGTGGTGGTTGTTTGTGGTATGACAGTGTGAAAGAAGCATATGGAAGTGTTGTTATTGTATGTTCATGGAATGCCCCTTTGTGGTCTACACATCAATGGTTGATCTCTATAGTGTTGCATACTATTTTGAGTTGGATTTTTGAGAAATTTGTGGATGTCTGGCCGACAGGGCTTGTTCTCTTGCTTGCGCTATGTGCTTGGGGGTTTGCGCCAACATTTGAGGTTATGTTAAGATTTATTTTGGTCCTTACCTATCTTATTGAGAACCACATTGAGTAAATTTAGTTGAAGTGTATGTTTTTGGGTCAACTAATAATGCGCTACACATTTCCGTGTTGTTGACTTGGGATTTTGTGCGCTAGTGTGTTTAATGTTTGGGATCACATTGGAAGATGTAATAAGATTGTTTTGGGTCCTGATCTCTATCTCTTGGATAGGACCATATTATATTTTTGTGGTCGACTTGTTGTAATTATTGTTTATCATTTGTTCTGGCTCACCTAATTGGTGATTTATGATCTTGCGAAGGATATAAATGAAAGAACAAATCTGTTGCAAGATGAGTGAGTGAGTGGTGGTGTGCAAGTATGGAATAATGTAGTGAGTTGTGAAAAAGAAAGATCAGATGAGCTTTAACGCCTCAGTCAGCAAAGTGTATTGTTGACATATGTTATCATTTCTAAATCTTCATGTATCATGTTATCAGAGAGTGAGTCTCTTCCACATGTTCTTGTAATTTGTGTCTTTCACTGGGGTTGTGTGCCTCAATACTACAAGTCCTTTGTGTCTTTCCCTAAGATTGTGCACCTTAGCTTGCAAGGCCATCAAGGAGTAGTGTGCTTCCTTAGGCAGTGAACCTTAAAACAAATTATAATTTTGTAAGTTGTGAGCTTCCTATATTGTGAGATTTTTCACTATGGTTTTTCCCTTCTTGGGCTTTCCATGTAAATCCAGTGTTATCTTTTGCATGTGTGTTCATTGCCTTATCTTTGATTACTATTGATTTGTTTAAGTATTGTTGATATGTGTAAGGGTTGTTGATCTTGGTAGAATCTATAACATTTGGCAGGGCTCCTCTTTGTTTATACTTTATTCCCACAAGGTTTGTTGGTCCTATTTTAAACTACATCTAATAATAGATCATGTATGGTACTTGATTGAAATTCACCTAATATGCACAATTCACAAGCAAAGTTGCAAAAAGTGGCTATTTCCATTAGTTTCCATTTTCACATGTTTAAGACTGCATTTGGCTTCACTAATCCCATTCAAATGTTATTTCTTTCTTTGGAATAGTTTCATTTTAAGCTTTCAAATGCTAGAGATAATTTTCAGTTGCCATCAATTGAATTTAAAGAAGCATCCAATAGAAGATCATAAAATTTCTAGGGGTGGAAACAAATGAGAAATCATACTCCAAAGATTGCTTCCTTCAAGGATTTAAATATTTGCTTCGGAGTTGTAAATCCATATTTCTTATAGGAACCAATAACAATACATATATTCTTAACATTTGAGTTAGATAAAAGAATTGTCTGATCTAGGGTTAAGATCCCAAGGGTTGCTCAAATACCTATAACCAAAAACCAAACCATAAAAGGGAACGTTTGACTCAGCTGCACTTGCATTTGTAATCTTGTTGATGGAATTGTCATCATGAAAAATGTGGAGAGTCGATAACATAAAAAACTAAATTGTTCTTTTATTTTTTGATAAAATGATCATCAATTGATCCTTTATTCCATGACAAAGAAATGTTATCCTAAGACAATGTATAGCAGTAGATATACTCAAATGGATACTAGATAGAAATATGACATAAATGAATATTTAAGATAGAAACAACATATTTTGATACAAATTTGGATGGAGTTCAAATGACTATGTTAATCTAGAAAAATAAATGGTAGTCAAAGTGATTGAGCTCAATTGGTTAAAGTGTTAGGTTCTCATTGAAGAGATCCAAGTTCAAATCCCCAAAGTGGCATCTATGTGGAATCCTAAGAAGTGACCCTTGTTTTTTTATTGTTGACTTCTAGTTTGGATGTAACTTAATCGTCCATTGCTGGTTGCTTAAAATGAGATTAGTCTATTGTTAATACTCAAAATGAACTATGTATTAGTCTTGTGCTAAATGAGATTATTTGTAATGAACAAATGAACAAGTGTAAGGTAGATCTTAAAATTCAATTTGATTGCCTAAAATCCGACGGCAACCAATAGTCATATTACGACATGAGACAAGTTTACGATGGAAACCTCCCACATAATTTTCCTATCAGCTAATAAATGTATGATAAACCGGCTAAAGCCAAATCACAGCCAATAGGTGTATCTATTCATAGGTAAAGATTACAACTTAAAAAAGGAAGAATAAAAAAGTGACATTTACAAATACCTACCTTGAATATGGAACAAACTTATATGACAGTTTTATTTTCCCTCTGTGCTAAAGTTTTCACTAGACTTTCTATTTGCGAAGTTACCCATCGAAAACTCACGAGAAATGATTACTGAGCCGTCGTGGTCTCTGTTTAAGGATAGATTATTGGGCTGTGGTGTGTTGAAAGGCATTTGAATGAAACTAAACATGTTTGTGAGGAAGACGATCCATAAATCAGAGAATGTGGCCACACCACCACTACAGTAGCGTGCAAGGCAAGAGATAAAAAAATATTCAAATTCAAATATTAAATTGTATTATTTCGTAAGTTCTGCCTCACATTTTGTGATAGACGTGGATTTTGGATTAACTTGAAACATAAATGGGTAGTTTTTTCTATTTACATTTTTTAACTCATGTTGGTTGTTAAGAGTTTTTGTGAATTCCCTCATCATAGAAGCATTAATGATTTTTTTGAATAATTTAGAAATGATTTTTTCTCAAGAAAAAAATTGATTTAATCAATCATGATTTTCAACAATGTTCAATGATTTTTAAAGGTTTAAATCACATAAAAATTGTCAAAAAAATTGTTCAACCAATCCATCGCAAACCCTAACAACCTGAAATCGCTATTTAATCAGGTTTTTGTGAATTCCCTCACATTATAGAAGCACAAATCCTCAAAAATTCCAATTTTAAAAAAATATTCAATCAAAATGATTTTTCCCCAAAGAATCTTGATTTAAGCAGCTATGATTTTCAACGATTTTTAAGGGTATAAATCGCAAAAAAAAATGTCCAACCAAGACACCACGTAACCCTAATAACATGAAACCGGTAGGTGGAAGATATCTAAGGAAACTTGGGAAGAAAGAACTTGTATTTTTTGCAATAAAGGGGTTGTGGAAACAGAATGGCACTTCATCATGGAATGCATTGCTTATAAAGATATCCGTACTCAACATGGAAATAGTTTGGAAGTGGACAATATGCACCAGCTATTTGAGGAAGATAAGATTAATCAGACGGCTAGCCTTTTAGTCAAAATTAATAGCAAGAGATCTGACTTGGAAAAGAGCATGAAGACAAATTAGGCTTGTTGTGTCTCGGTCCCATTGACTGTTTAGTCTCGTGGATGTCATTAAAATCTTTCATTCATTCATTCATTATTTAATTGAGTTTTTTCATTTGTTTTTAACACAAAACTAAGCACTGGTGGTTCATCATCAAAGATTCACTAAATTTCATCAAGTTTTGAAGCAAATCACAAAAAGACGACTTTGAATGGATGTATATTTCTAATAAATGTTAAGTACATCAAAATAGAAATGTGTTCTTTGGTATTCTTTTGTGTTTGATATTAAGGACATTAACATTGAATGGTTAAGAGACATGTTTTTTTCTTTGTATTTCATTATTGCCATTTGCCTTAGGCTCATATAATGTTTTCCACGTATATAAATCCAAAGACGCAATTCAATGGAAAATAGTAAACAATAGCATAAATACTAAGTAAGGCCTCTTATCTTCTTTTTTTTATAGATATGAACCTTATAAGAGTACTTGCCAAAAGAATATATAAAGTCGAACTAAACTGAAACAAAACTCTATTGGCTTGATATCAACATGAAAAGGTTTGTTTTCTTTGAATTCTTATGATTCTGACTATTCAAAAGAATTTTAACATTTCAATTGTCAACAATAACACCAAGGTGGTTGTTTAGATTATCAAGTTTAGGTTGAGACAAATTTCCTTTTCAAATGCTAACGAAGTGTGATAATTTGGAGCTTCAATTTGACATTTTTAATGACAAACATGTAGGCTAGTGACAATTGTATAATCAAGTAGGAAGCATAAGTATATGCATAATAGTATATAGACATTGTTCCTATCAAAAAGATAAAAATTAGCTTGTAATGCTAAAAAAAAGATTTGTAATAATATTTTATATCAAAACGAAGGATTTTTTTGGTTATATTTAAATTTCTTATATATTCTATAGACTTAATGTTTTGTTAATTGGTGAAACTCGCTACTTAAATGCACGCCCTACACTTGTTTGGGAACTACATTCCATTCAGGATCATCATATACATGGAGATTAAAAAGACTTGCAATGAGTACAATAGCAATACATGAATGTTTTAGACATATATAGTGTAGCATTACATGCATATTAAATAGGTATCAAGCAAACTAATGCATGCTTTGAGAGAAGTCATGCCCTAGTCTTGTGGGCTTATCTTAATCCCTCTTGAAGCGCACCTTATATATTTTCTTTTAACGATCCACATATTTCAACAACTGTTCCATTGAAAGGAAATGTTCCTCATGCTTTGATTTTCTATTGAAACTTGTACCTACAATATCTCAAATTTTCAACTCAAAGTCCATCAATGTTTTTAACTTCATCATCCACTTATATGCATAATCAAGGAAAATTTATTTGAATAATAATAACTAAAATTGTGGCTCAAATAGTTGTTCTCTTCTTTTGTACTAAGAAGATTTTATCATCTAATGGAAAAATATTTAACACTCCCTTTACTTTTTTACAAATCTGTTAAAATAGTTATCAATGAAAACATTTCATTATCATTTATGGTCTTTTGAGATTTAAGATATTCTTACAAAAACATTTTCTATTACTCTATTGTGAACTATTTGATTCAAAACCTATTAAGTTGAACTTTGCAATTGCTTCCTTTGTCATATAATTTCCCTTTCACACTCTTCATATAATTCTCTTTGACATTGTTCTAAAAATTGCAAATATTGTTAAGTCACAAATATGAACCAATTGAATCTCATTTTATAATTTATTATGTATCCTCAACAAAGAAGAACTATCTTTTAAATGACTTTCTTGAGCCTAAAGATTTTGAGATCGTAGAGGCCAACTTGAACAGTCATGAGGTTGAACGACTTAAGAGAGGCTTTGAACCAAGAGCTTCATCATCAAGACTTGCAGCCCCCTCTAAAATAGCTCTATTTGTAGTAGCAAGAGTCATTGGTTAGGTTTGATTTTTTGGAGCTTTGTACTTGATTTGTAGATTTTGTACAAACTATAACCATCTAGTTATTGATAAGTAGGAGGTTTCTTCCATAGCGTGTCAAATTATGATATTGCTATCAAGATTCAACTGTGTAGTTTTCAAGTCAAACTCATTGACCCATGATTCATGAGTAGTGGTTCTCAAGAACCCATCTCGCATGATAATGAATGGTCCACTTAGCACTCATTGCATCTAGTTATTATTTATGCACTATGAGGTAAGCTTTGTACAATGCAATGTAAAATCAACAATATGAAAAAAACAACAAAATCCTATTTCCTACAATTCATGGGTTAAACTCTATTTTATTTGCTCTATATATCTCTATACTATGGAAATGCCCTGAAATTTCAAGAAAAAAAAAGTCTCTTTTTCTACAATTTGTAACATTTTCTAAATCCATTTTTTTCTCGGTTTTTTCATAAAATCTTATAGCCCTTAAATTTCAAGGAAAGAAGTCTTTCTACAATTTCAACATTTTCTAAATCCATTTTTTTCTCAATTTTTTCATAAAATCTTATACTTTTGGTTTGCCGATTTTTTTCCCAAACAAGTTTTGCTGCTATGTGGCTCACACTATTACAAAACCTTGATGCCACTGTGGTTACACCTTGGCATAATTATAACATACAAAATTTTGAATTTATGAAAAGTATCTACACACAACAAAAATAGAATACAATAGAAGATTTTTAACATCCATTAGTTCCAAGATAGTGTGTGAGACAGTTGACCCTATCATTTTGACTTTTTGAACTGCTGATCCTCTGCTATTCAATTTCATAATGAGCTTCCCACGCTATCAATCTCCTCACTGAATAGATCTTGAAATGAAGTTACTGCTAAATTATTTGTGTATTTGACGCGGATGTCATTATACACTTTACATTCCAAAATAAAGTGTTTATCTTGTTTCCACTGTCCTAGCTGTGCCAAAAATGTGAGCTCTCTTCCCTTACCTCTTTTGGCATTTTCCATCTACCTGCGTCACACCAAAAATGATCGAGTTAATCCTCAACTGAACTATCAAAGTTTTTGCTCCACAGGATATTAACGTATAAATAAACCTTTTGCTGATGCTCAGAAGTGGGGTTAAATTCCTCTATATAAGGAGTATCACAACATACTCTCCGTTTTGATGGTACACTTTTGTGCCAAATTACCACTTTTGCAAAAAAATTAATTAAGATGATATGAACAAGGAACCAACATCATATATTCATAATATGAAGCTCGCTTAATGTTATAAATTTATAACAAAATCCAATTAGTTTAGATAAGCTATAATCCCAAAACACACAGCCTGGCCTCCCAAGCAGCATGCAAATAAGCCGTATCCCAAAGCATCCCAAGTTACATCCCTGACCAATGACATCAACTAAGGTTTAAATAAAAAATGCAAATATGCATTTACAAAATCTTGATAATACTTAAAATATTAACTAATCAAACTATGAAATAGAAAAAAAAAAGTGCAATCATTCATCACGGTAATATGTGACCCTTGCTAATATTTTTGACATCCATCTCCTTGACCAAATAAAAGATAAGATGTAAGGAATGTTAGATCCCATGGATAATACATGAAGCATGAAATGCTTGCAAATGATTTAAGAGAACCAATTGCTCTCTTCATAATTCCCTTTTGGCAAACAATTAGCGTTCTTGGATAATATATGAACCATTAAATACTTGCAACTCAGCACAAGGTTCTAACGTCCAAATCAATAATCCAAAGATGCTTGGAGCAGCCAAAACCCAGCAGGCGTTGAAAAACTCTCGCATCTTTAAAGTTGCCTGACTAGTTGAAAGGATATTGAAAATAAGATCCAATTTTGTGCTCATCGCTAAACAATCAGAATGGGCTAAATGCTGGCCAGAATTGATTCATTTGTGGTAAGAAGGCACAAAATAAATTCCTATTACTAGTATTCATAGCATTGTAAATGAAAATGACAGTTTAGAGAGAGTGTAAATTATATTGATAAAATAAATTGGATTTACATAAGCAGAAGAAATCTTTTTGACCCACTGTACGAATTTCAAGAAACCTAAATTACAACCCCAGACAATTGACACATGCTCCTATCCAGCTCTGAATCGAAAACATCATTGGTGTAATATATCACAATCAGAAAGGCCCCATAATGAGAACTATAACAGAGCCAGGCTACAAATTTGTGGAGTTGCTTATCCTCTTATTTTTCTTTTTCTTTCTCGTTCCCTGTCACCCTCTCTATCACGGCCTCTATCTTTCTCTCTTATCCTGTCCCTGTCATGATCATCTCTATCTCTGCTACTACTCTTTTCCCTTTCCCTTCCTCTTTCAGTTTCAATTTCACGAACTCTATCTCTTTCCCGATCTCTCTCCCGGAGACGATCACGATCACAATCTCTAGCAATCTCTTTTTCTCTCTCTCTGTCCCTGTCTCCACTTGCTTCTCTTTCTCTGTCCCTGTCTCTACTCACTTTATGAGGACTCATACTGTGGCTCTGACTGTGAGCATGCTTCTTTGAAGATGAATTTCTGTGTTCATCCCGTCTATTCTTTCGGCCAGAAGAGATGCTCTCTGGAGACAGTTATAACAAGACACAAGTATGAATGTCTGAGTGAATAAAAAAAGAATCAAATCGAACAAAAAAGATACCTAATAAACTGCTATACTTTGAACCAGCCTTAAGCAGAAATCATATGAAAATTCTTCAAGTGGGATATCATTAAGTAGCAAACATTAGAAGCTTCTCATCCATTTATCTTTGCCATGTTTATACAAAATTAATACCCACCGTCCTCGTAATTTACCTGAGACCCGAGTGGAGTGTTTTCCATTTCTAGATGCTGCTGTGTTCTCCCCATCTGTCGTTTCATCTGTTAAACCAAATTCAGATTTCATTTTCTTTCTGTGAATGTCCACTTTCCTTTCAATTTCTTCTAGATTGCTCATGCCACGTTCTTCAAGAGACTCACGATACTCCATCACTGCAACCTCCAATTTACGTAGCTTTTGCCTAGAATAACAGGCCTCCCAGTTTAAACAAATCATGTAATCATTTCAGTTCAAATCAAATAAAGAATAAAGCAACTATCAAGATTACCTTTGTTCTTCATTCATTCCCGTGTCATTGGCTGCAGGAAAGCTGTCCACAGTAACTTCTTGTCTCTCACCTTTTCCTGAACCATAAGAGTCCTCACTACCAGAAGAAGAGTAACCCAAACCAAGACCTTGAGCATCCTGCTTTCCTTCAGCATCACTATCCTCATCTTCACGTGTCCACTTAGAGGCTGGTAAAATAGGTTCAGTTTTCCCAGCTTTGCTTGCAAATGGTTTTAGCTCTGGCTGTGGAATTGCCAATTTAGGAACCAACGTGAGAGCAGACTGCTGCATATCACCTTCATGGTATGGCCATCCAGAAGAATCCCCTAACAAGTTCTGACTTAATTCCCTTTGCTCCCTACCAGCACCAAGGTTCACTTCTTTCCGTTCACCACTACCAGTGCCCCAACCTCCAGCTGAATTCCATTTTCCTTCTGATCTAGAAGTGCCGTTGCTTTCTCTTCCATGTCTCAATGGATAACTCTGCCCATACTGAAAGACAGCATCATGCTCTTGGGCTTTTTGTTTCTCTGCTTCATCTAAGCTAAGCAGACGTGCAACCATCATCTCCCTACCACCACGAATGGATAGCCCATTATGCCTACAACGCCTTTCAAGTTCTGCAAGAGGAAGACTTGACAATTCTTTAACTGCTGCTCCCTTTCCAATGGCCAGTGCAGCATCTTGATTTTCTTTAGTTCCTTCCAAAACATCATTGCCAATCTCTTGTGAACTGCTAATACCCTTAACTGGTGGAGCATCTCCACAAATTGAATGAAAAGGTGAAACACCTGAATTTCCAGGACGCAGAAAAGTAGCTCTTAGTCCATTCACATAAACATCTGAAAAGAGAAACCAGTCTGACCAAACCTGGAGAACTTTCAAAACACGCTCCTGCAAAAGATGCCAGGTTATGCATATGAAATTGTTTCAAGCATTTGTTACTCAGTACATACTACAAAGTACAAACCTAAATTGGGAGAATTATTATTCAACCAACCTTCAAAGCTTCTGCAGTAATCCGGCCTGTGATTGCTCGATATAAATCATTGAAACTTTCCATAATATCAGGTAAAGTTGCTTCAAATTTTGTACGATAAGCAGATGCATTTTTTACAGGTGCACTACTATTGTGAAGAATGTCAGAAACCAGCATAAACCTTGCCACTTTGGTTGGAAGAAGCGTTTCCTTTAGGGTCAAGGATTCAGTAAGAACCTCAACTACCTACAAGATAAAACCACAGTATTTTTATCAAGAAGATTAATGATTATAATCAACTATACAAACCCAATGTGTGGCATCATTTATCAAATAAATGACAATACCTCTCCTGCCGCATCAGCATTGTCCAAGGCGAAACCCATAGCTTCTTTTATCTGGCTTCTTTCTAAGGTCAAAGCTCGGAGCATGTCTTCAAACTCATCTCTCTGGCTTTCAGTTAATGGGCGCTCCAGGTCAACCCTCTGCATGCAAGCACAGTATTTATTAATCAACCATCACAAGCTCCTCAGTAAAACTACGGCACATAATCAAAAACAATTGTTACGTGGAAGAAACTTGCTAAAAAGATGGAAAAGACAATATCTCACATGCTCAAACAATCAATCATAAAATGGTAGAAAAGAATCATAACCAGAAGCCTAAAAATCTAAAACTCATTCATACAAATCGCTATAATCAAGCATTTGGTGCTTACCCTGCTCCTTCCAGCGGCATAGGTGGTACCAGAATCCCTTTCATGCTCTGGACTCTTCCCTGTCTGTTGTGGTAACTGTGGCGGTATCCACCTGGATGAGAAACCACACCAAAGCCAATGATTTATGAATCTTGAAAACTAAAACACCTTAACGTATCACCTGACTTTACATTTCCCAAAAGTAGGTAATTTTGTTGATATCCAAATGACATTCATTACATGTTATCACACACTAAAGATTATTATTATATCACCCTCAGTCAGCCTTGCAAAACTACGTATTGAAAATGTTAGAAATTTTCCAGGATCCTCCAAGCTGGCATCTCATTGACTCATGAGTAAATATCCACACATCTTACCGCCCACTTCCAGTTATCATGATGAAAGGCTCTGTCCGCCATCTTTGAAGTGTATCTCCCTACATTTCACGTTAACAAACTACTCATCAGCTTGCCCATGACCCCTGATTACTTTCTTAGCGCATTGACATGATATTGGTGCCCCCAGGCACATGAGTAAGATTAAATGGTGCCCACTCTATTACAATTACTTATATTTTTAATCAGCTCTAACCAAGTCCAAGAAATCCATTCATACATATATCAAATTTCATATTTTACATAAAATTTGAAACTTGTGATACAAATAGCTAAAGCCAAAGTTCCCACCTGAGAAAATGAATAGAGTCGCCATACATAGTAAGTATGCTCCTTGGATCCAAGATCAAATAAGAAATTGAAAAGTGCATTGCCACGTCCCCTTTCCATTATTGCTTGTTCAAAGGAACATCCATCATCAAGCACATACATTGCCATGGTGTCAATAACATGCCTTTGATGCTCATCCTCAGGAGGAATAACCCCAATGTCAGGAATATTTGGAGTTACAACCTGCAAATGAGAAGAGCACTAGAAAACTCATCATGAACAAATGTTGCAAATAATCCAAAATAATAATAAATAAATGTGGAAATATCATACACTATACTATCATGCACAATTGGAATGCCTTCTGTTGAGTAGTATGCCTGTATGCAAAATAAATTACACTAGGAAAACTAGCAGTTCAAATTTACAAACCTACCAGCATGCAAACTAAAAATAAAAAATATCCAGTACAGAATTATCTCCACCCATACTAACAAGAATATTTCTATGGTCAACTTCCCGTAAAATATATGGATTAAAAGTCAATAAATTGGATCACAAAATTAAAAAAACCTACAAACAAATAATGGGAACATCCTTCAAGGCAAATTTAATTGCCAAAAAATCGCAACAGAAATCAGAAAAAACCTAGAAACCCTAATTTATTACCACAAAATCCGAAAATGCACCAAAAATCATGGAAAATCATGAATTAAACAAGAGTAGCCAAAAATGCTTGATTTAATTGTAATTTATTTGTGATTTCTGGGTCAAAGATCCTTTGAGCATTTTACTCAGAAAATGTGTTTTTCCTTTGAAAATATCACCATTTCTGCCAAGTCACAATTTACCAACTTTCACCAATGCACAACAATGGTTCACAAGAAAATTAAGCTACAATTCAAGGTTTCAAACTCATCATTTACAAATAGTTAAAAATTCAAGTGCAAAGAATAAATCAAAGAACTACACAGTAAACTATTTTAGACAAGTATTCCTAGTGCTTAGCAATGAACAGAGAAACAGTAAACACCCAAGTAAAATATTCATTTACAAAACAAAATCATTAAACTCGAATCTTTCATGCAAAAGATATTCAAGAGAAAATGTAGGCTTCCTTTTATATCTCAAAATTGCCTATTCTTTAGCATGTCCTTTATTTTTTGTCTTACTGAATAACTGCATATATATACACGTTCCAACACAAAAAGAATACAAAAACATTAAGTTTCCCCTCATCTTCCACATCATACAAGATAAAGTTAATTGGCATGTTACAAGCTTTCCACATACATTTTAATTATATCAAAAGCCTAGCAATTAACTGACATCCACAGTGGCAACTATCAGTGCTAGAGCCCAACTTGTCCAACTTGGTACTCAACTGTGCATGTTATCTCTTCATATTGTTCAACAGTCACTTACACTTCACCAAAGATAGAGTCCTTTAGTGACACCTAAAGTTTCAAAGCTCTAGTGTTCTCATCTATTGCTTCCCATAAGGTCATATTCAAACCAATTATCACCTCCGGGTCTCTTATATCTCAATCCCATATGTCCCTCTCTCTGGTCCCATCTGTGCTCATTTGTCCTTAGCTTTTCATCCAGACGCAAATCCCTGATTAGACTCCAGTTTTTATTCTCCTTTGCATTCAGATTTTGTTCAGAACAAATCTCTGGATGATTTACACCATTTTGCCTTTGAATTCTTTCCAAACCAGAATTATTTTACATCTAAACTTTCCCTTCCAATATGGATTTTCTTGCCTTTTTCCCGTTTCAATGGTCTATCCAACCTCCAAGACATTGCCAAGTGTCACCTAAGACCCCACAAGATTTC
Source organism: Sequoiadendron giganteum (assembly GCA_007115665.2). Taxonomy (NCBI): domain Eukaryota; kingdom Viridiplantae; phylum Streptophyta; class Pinopsida; order Cupressales; family Cupressaceae; genus Sequoiadendron; species Sequoiadendron giganteum. The sequence continues at coordinate 236,929,815 of CM021101.1, forward strand.
AACACATCACCCAGGAGTTCACATTTCCTATTGGTTCACAAACTTTTTTTGTCCTTATAGTTTTCACCCTCGATTCACATTTATGTGGAACCTGGACACAAAATGGGTATAAATTATGGTTTAATTGGATTTCGGTCCAGGATCTCTTCAGAGCTACTTACCAGATTTTTATAACTTTTTGCCTCTGAAAGGATATCCAGACCCAAGATTTTATACATCATGATTACCCCTAGGTTTGCATCTACTTTTCCACCAGAGGGGCAAATGTGCTAGGAGAACATTTTAAAGTTCAATAGCAAGTCAAACCTGAATCTTTATCAAACCAGATTTATTTCGAGTTCAGTTCCAAAGTTTCAGACCTGGGCATGCAGACCACAATAAACCTTAAACTAACTTGAGTGAACCTTGATTCAATACAAATCAGATTTTAACTAAGCTTCACATTCGAATTTCACTTAAAGCACCTTAAGATTGTTTTAAACTTAAAGCATTTGACCTCCAAATAGCACCCTGGATCCAATGAAATATGAAATATGATTTAATTTGAAGCTTCACGTCTGGATTTTGAGTGACTTAGCCAACCAGGTAAATATTATGATTCATGCCTATTTGAGACCCCCAAGACTTGGCCATATAACCCGAAGTTTCAAAGACCAAGATTTATGAAATATTTTTGAATATCATCCCCAAAATTTGATACTAATTAGTTGCAAACCTATTAAAGTTGGGAACTGGAAAATAGGATCAAATTTCACTCTATTGGCATGTTTCTCTTCGCACAGATGCTGATCTCCGAGTGAGAAATATTGTTATCAACTGTTGATTACTGAAACCTCATGAACACATCTTGGAGGTTTAACCAGATTTATCATACCATGGATTATCTTGTAGCAAATATTAAATGGAGATACATTACCAAGGAAATTCAAGCAAGCTTTTATCAGCAAATATTAAATGGAGATATATTACCAAGGAAATTCAAGCAGGAAGTAAATGATTTTTACCTTGGGAATTGAAGGCAATTAATCGATTGTAACTAGATGGACAATTTAGTATCAAAACTTAGTATCAAAGACTCGTTAAAAATTGTAAATCAAGGAATTTCCTATATACATAGAAAATATAAAACAATCCAAACACTGTGAGTTTGACATTTCATTGCTTAAGTTTATATGACTTATCTTTGTGAACAATTATCTAATTTTATAGATTTATCATGTGTATTTTGTGTGTAGAGTATACCTTTGTTCATATGTACATTATTACAGTAATCATCTTGATTCTTGTATGTTGTTGTTTGCCTGCCTTGGAAGATTGCATAATCTTAATGTTCAAAGTTGTGCTATCCTGCTTGTCACTTGAATGGTTTTTGTGTGATTACTTGGGAGACTTAGCAACCAGTGGTGTAAATCCAGATAAACAGGCACATTTTTTTACCCTTTCACTCTTCCCTTAAATCTTCTGATCTTTATTTGAAACTGATTACATTAGGATTACCTTAGATTTTAGAATAGAAGCAGCTTTAGATTAGAATCAGATTAGAGGCTTTTTTCAGTCACTTTGAGCTTATTGAAGATTAGTTGGAACTTGTATGCTTGTCAATTATAGTTACAATTGAAAATCTCAATTTTCTGATTATGCAGAGATAAATCCTAGAGGAACGGACAGGTTAGAACTTTGTGTGTGTGTGTTCAAAATCAGCCTCAAAATACTAGTATCCTTTGTAGAACATTCACTTTCACCTCTGACTGAACCCAGAATGCCTTGAACAAGTAATTGAAGCCTTAGGCCAATTAAATACGCTTCAACTCAAAAGCTTTGTTCCACCTAAATTGGTGTGCTAAACACCACATAAACATGTCATTTTCCCAAATTTCATGCAACATTGAAATAAATTTTAAATCTAGATACATGTACACAGTGTTTTTCACCCATGTCATCAAACACATTAAAACCACAGCATTTCTTATAATTGATCAGAAAGTCTTGACTGTGTACTGTTTATGTGAGCGCGTTTAAAAACATCCATTGGATCAACCCAATTCTCAAAACCATCATTTAGGCATTCTCATCAGTCCATTTGTCTTCCCAAGATAGGATGAATCCTAGCTCAACATTAGGGAAACTCCAAATAGTAAGCATTCCCCTCATAAATCTACTACCAAATTTCCTGAGAATGAGAAGATTTGTCTATTTTAAATGATATTATCATTGCCATGGGTGGAATCAATTCTTCTGAGCTATCTTAATGGGAATAGCATTTTTAAAGTTGAAGTATTAACTTCAGTAATTATTGAATTCACAAGTTTCAGACAAGACCACCGCCTCACATAGTATTGAGCTCCAACTATGCATCTTGTGTATCATGTGCTCCACATTTCCCTACATTTGCGCCTTCTTTACCCATTTTCACCTTCAACTTCTCCAAGTTTTTAGAATAGCAACTACCTTGAAATGCTAGAGTGATACCTTCAATTATGGAACTGGTAGTACATTTTCCATTTTTCTAGCTCTCTACCCCTACTTAAGTTCAAAAGTTGCAAAAAATGTTGTCATTCTTGCTAGGGTTTTGCAAAAATTGATTTTTTCTATGTATTATGGTCGAGAAACCCTAAATACCCTAGCTCCACCATGCACTTTTGTTCTAGTTGTTTGTTGACCTGCTTACCCAATTCCCAATGCCCTAAGTTGTTTTAAGAAGCCCTTTTATATCATGCGGTTATTGGCCCCCTTTATCCTTTCCTAGTGTTTGCTTAGTCAAATTACCGCATGTGCGTAATTTAAGACTTAAGTGATCCACGCTTATACCCTTAGTGGTCCCACCGCTTGACATGTATCTTGTTTTCATTAGTTCTGCGAGTCTACAAGCACTATTTTATTAAGGAAAAGAGAAGCCGCAAAACTGCAGAAAAGGTTTTACATGTCTTCATTTCTATCGGTTTTTGCATGTCCGCAGAAGCTAGCTTGCTAAAAGACAAAAGAGGTCGTGGAATTGCGGAAAGAATGACATTTGGCAACTTCTTTGCATAGTTCTGCAAGTCCGCAAGTGGCTTACACAAGGCTTATTTCTTAAGTGCGGAAATGCGAAATGGGTGACAACTGGCAGCTTTTGGTGATTCCACGAGTCTGCAAGCTATTCAAAGTGGGCCAAATTCTTAGGTTCGGAAGGGCAACAAGTGGTATAAGTATAAGTGATTCCACAAATCCGCAAGCTCTTCAAGCCGGTTCCCATTTCAATCCATGGAACTCCGAAAGGTTGCCACATGGACTTGTAGCTGACGTCATCTGCCTTTTTTAAGGTGCTTTTCTCAACAGACACACTTGGATGATGTGCAAAGTGATCTGACATGGAATGCTTTTATTGGCCGATATTTTTCAAGGCATGTCAAAAATATTCAAATCTGATCAAATCAATCTTGATAGTAAAATTTTGTCGTCTTCAAAGATCAATGACTCACATTCAAACTTGTGGAACGGGTAGTTAAATGCGCCTGGCTCGCATGAATGAAGAGTAATGGCGGAGTGATTAAATTCTACCCATTTGTAAAGATTTGTTTTACAAGTATTGCAATTCGATCAAGAAATAAAATCATTGTGCATCACATCAAATTCGGAGAACAAATCTAGCATTCCAAGACTTCTGCAACGAACTTTCAAAAGCGAAAAAACAAATTGCACTCTCAAGTCCTTAGTCTGTGAATTCTTAAAGATTCCAATATCTAGGATTACAAGAGAATTTGTAAATGCAATCAATTATTTAGAAGGCATCAAAAACCTTAGGTTAGAACCAAATTGTACCCATGAGTCAACCTAAAAGCCAACCATCTTCATCCAAAAGACCTTTTGACGAAGATTTAATTGTACAACTCCCTAGGTCTACTAGAAAAGCTATCCGTGCCCATGGGCCTAGTGCTGCAAGTGGCCTACTTGATAATGGTAGAGAATGTAGAGATGTAGAGCTCCCTATAACTGGATGGAGTCTCTTTACCCATTGGTAAAGACAAAAGAGCTTCTAGGGTTCCTAACTCAAATGTATGGGCATATGACCTAGGGAAACTGATAGTCTCCAAAGTAGCCAAGAATTATGATGAAAATGTTAGTCATCAAGGCTGCCAATGGTGGGGTGTTAGTAAGAATTGACAAGGCCTCAATCTCTGAAATTAGCTGCAAACAAGGTCATTGACTTTGATTTCTTCAAACAAAAATACCAACAAGACAAACATAGCTACGAGCTCTTATGGTTACCAAGGCACAGATTGAAAGGGTTTGATAAGAGTTTTGTCAAGATTCCTGAAAATGAGACAGAGCCCTTCAACATTGATATGTTTGAAGACTATTTCATAAAAACCTACCATGCACTCTGCCAATCTTGGGGGGGGGTTGGGGGTGTGGGTGCTAAGACTAAGCTCCCTGTGCCACTAATGTACATGGCAGCAAATATCCAAAACCCTTTAGTAAATAATGAGTCTGACTTTGCCACCTATATTTCTAATGGCATTCACAAGCAATTGATGGAGATTAAGGCAAACAACAAGGTAGTGAATTTCAGATGGTACTTCTTACTCTATCATAAGTTCTTATGTGAAGAAAGAACAAAATGGTATAAGGCACTGCAAGTTCAAATGGAAGATGTTAATGGAAATTCTCTTCCTGTCTAGTGTGATGGAACCCCTGAAATTTTGGTTCCATTTTTATAACTCTGTAAAATTCAGCCAGTTTCAGTGTGCCTAGACTAAGGGTTTTGCTCATGGCTCTTGCCTTGGGATTTTGTTGTCTGGATCTTTCTCTATTTTGAAACACTAAGTCTTTGCCCTGGTTGATGTTATGTTCTATTGTTGACCCTCTATTGCCCGTCCCCGATCATGTTAAAACATCTTATGTCATTAGAGCTTGTGAAATTACCGACCCCTTATGTCTAGGTCTGGAATTCTTTTATTTTAGAAGGTTAAGCAATTGAGCTTGTTTGGCCTTTACATCCTTTGAAAAATATGTTTTAATCTCCTTTGAAGGCCTTTAATTTGTCGTCCTAGGCAGTTCCCCTTTTCAAAACAACTTATAGGCACATGCTAAAATTATTCACTTAAGTCCCGTTTACCATCTCCTTTATCACTCATCGCGAATAGCTTTAGAAATGTAAATTCAAATGCGCGATCAATGATGAGCGGTGTCTCCTTTATTTTGCGCATCATGGATAGGTTTTGAATGTTCGGTGTTGTATTAGCAATGCGTGATGAACTTGTTCTATGTGTTATCGCTGGCATCTCTTTTATCGCTAATTGCTCATGTTTTTTGTAATGTGAATTAGCAATACGCGATGGCCCTTGGTACTCTTTGTATTTTCTCCTATCGCTCATTGCGGATCCATTTTAAGATTTGAGTTTCAAATTAGCGATGAGCGATGAGGTCATTGGTTCAAGCTCTCTTTCGCTGATTTGAATTGCTCTTGTGAGCGATATATCTTGAGCCTTTGATTTTCACGCAGGTGCACATGTCTTAATCTTGCTCCATCGCCTTATCTCCCGTAGTTGATGTGATCTAGAGAACAAAGCATGAATTAGCGATGTACGATGGAAAGGGAACGTGATGAAGGATGGGTCTTAGATCCAACGGCTAAGATCATATCGCTTGGATGCTCACATCGCTGTTAAAACTTGCGGAAGGTGAAATGTATCAACGATGCGCGATGTCAGATGAAGATCTCCAATAAGGACAGTAATCCAATAGTCGTGATTCCATCGCGTCGGTTCTCTTGTCGCTGATTGAACCCTGGAAGGTTGGGGCAGATCCGCAACGGGCAATGGGATGTTTGAACGTTTGTTCTTTCATTTGCCGACTCTTTATACTTCACCGATATGAATGAATGAGCACGGACCAGGGTGGCGATGCATGGTAATTGTCAAATCAGAGGTGACTAATGAAATTAAAAGTAAACGTGGCAACTTTCTGTGGTGATATTGTCATTTTTGAGGCACAAGTTGTAAAAGCCAAAAACAAAACTTGAAGATTAACATTGATGATGTTTTAAATCCAAAAAGATCGACGGCCCAGATTCAAAGTTGTTCGGCTAAGTTGTCAACTCGCTCATGCAAGGCACTACTTGATCATTAATGGCTACACCCTCCTGATTTTTCTACTTAATGCAGATTGCCTGCCAATTTATCTCACCATTTGCAGCCTTCGAGAATTGTGAAGTGTCACCCAAAGCAAGGTAGCGTGTGAGTTTTTGATCTTCAATTGCAAAAGTATTCAAGTCTTTATCCTTGGTAAGTTGGTTTTCATATGAGCTCTATTCTGCGTCATGCATTTTTTGGTGTGAGAGTTTCGTTCTCTAGGTCTGCTTGAAATTGTTTGGGTTTGAGGGTTTTCTATTTTGTAAGGGTTTTGGTCGGTGCGTCTTTTCATAATTGGTGGTTTGCTGGTTTTTCCTATGTCTTCAAAAAAGATGGGTAAGTTGGGTGTCTTTGTTCAACCCATTAGGAGTTCAAGAAGGCTCAGTGTGTTTGAATTTCAAGAAAACGTTTTTGTTACTAAGCATGAGGCACCCGAGGCTTCTCGCCACCAAGGGGCAAGAACAAAGCCCATGGAAAAAAAAAAAGATGGTGTTAAGAGCACCTACAATCTGAGGAACCAAATTGTTTCTGAAGAATTGATCAAAGTTAAGGGGAAGGAATTGCTTAAGCCTAAGAAGAAAGCAAAGAAAAGGAATAAGCATCACAAGGCTTATCTAGGGAGGCACGACTCTCCCATTGAGATTTCAAATAGCCCTTCAAGCGATGTGGGAGATACTGACCCAAAGTAGGGCCATTATCTGCTTTCTCTGGTACCATATGAGGATTTTGACACGGGAGGAGTAGTTGCTCCTCCAGTTTCAGCATGAGCACGGAGAGGGCGAGCATACTTTGATGCTAACGAATCAGAGTAGTGTCTCAGCCCAGTTTTTGTTTTCAATGACACCATTGCCACTACATCAGAATCGTCCTCTTCAACATGTGTGTCACTTTTTATCTTCGGTGCTGATGTGGAAATCTTTTGGACTGGTGTAATGGAAAAGTGTTGGACTCCGTATCCTCAACGGCAAATATGCTTTTTCTAGGAACTGTGTACGTTTTTCCCTCTAGTACTTGTGGAGAATCTTCTTTGGTCTACGTGGACGTGGGATTTTGGTGATGCTACATCAACAAATGATGCCTTTTGGAAGGCTAGCTCATCTTCTTCAACCGACTACATGGAGTTTGTTATCTTTTGCTTCCCCTTGTTCTGAAATGATTAAGTGTAACCATTTGGAGAATATCTTTGAAATTAGGGTGAAATTTGCCCCCAAATGCAAATGTAATTGTATTTTGGCCTGTTGCTTGTTGCTCCCATGTCTTTATAAATGGGATTCCAAGGCCTGAAATAAGAGAGGTTGGGTGGTGAGTTATTCCGAGTTTTGGGCATGCAGGGATTAAAAGGGTTACTAAATAGTCTAGTAATATGTCTTAAGTTCAGGTTTGTCAATACACATACGTAATCTTTAAGTAGTACTGGCAATATAGAATAGTATTAGCGCAGGTTCAACACCATTTTACTCTCCTATTGTACTGGTTTCACAAATTATGAATAATATAATCAAGATTATCGTATTTGTCTCTACCAATTTCAGATGGATGTATGGCTCTATGCTTGTTTATTAATTCAAAGAATTAATGTAGATGCTTGAATATGGCTTTAAATTTGTATCAAACTGAATGCTAGGATGCTAGTAAGAAGTAAGGTTAGATCACGATGCTAAAACACTATAATGCAGCCTTTCAGAGCTCCATATATTGTCCGGTGTGAAAATTACTTTCATGTTATATAAGTATTGATGTTGACTTTGTTCCAAGGATGAGGCACTGGACTAGGTTAAGTAGTTATGTTGTACTGTGTTGATTAACTTGGTCATCACCCAATCATTAAATCAAATTCTATTAAAAAGGTCATAAAATTATGAGGTTTTGTCATTCTCATGCTCTAAGTGTGAATTAGGTTTGAGAAGCAACCAACTTCTTGGATATAGTTGCTAATTGAGCATTTATATGAAAATCATTTGTTTATATTGCAGTGTTCTTGATATAAACGGCATAGGAGTATCATTATGAAAACACTGCTAGGGATCACCCTCCTGAGTTTCACAGAACTCGAAGTGAAGAAGTAAGGGCCTCAGAACCTTTACTTATGTGTTGGCCAATCCTTACCCTTGCTAACCATTGAATCTTGGCATATTCATAGGTGAGTGGTAAGATTAAGTTTGGTTCCCATAAAAAATAACCCACACAATGTTGGACTCATGTCTAGGACATGCATTGTGACTCTGCCAACTATGTGATCTTTGAAGAGCATTTTATCATAAGTCTTAAGTTTTATGAGGGTTAGAGGAGGACAAGCTACAAAAAGAAATAATGGATTTCTTGAGGTCCTAGGATAGAGTACCTGAGCTAGGTGTGCAACACAATAGGGGAGACTGGTATCTCGACTCTAATTCAATAGTGCTAAGGGTATATGGATGCTTTGTGGGACCCCATATTATGCCAAGATATGTTCCTCTCAAGTTAGCATACTTGGAAATAATTTGGTAGCTCAATGAATCTGACAAGGCCCACTTCAAGGGGCAGAAGAAGAGCTCCTTCTTCCTATTCTTTGTAATCTTTTCAGACTTCACAATGACTAGGGAAGGCCTAGAGTTTATCTACCCTATGCTGGAAACATACAAGATGGTTCAAGAAAGTGCTAGGGCATTTGATCCTGAAGGTTTCATTAACCAAGTAAGGACAAGCATCAAAAGGTCTACATTTGTGCACCAACTCCTCTTTGGTGAGGATGTAATCAGAAATTGCCTCATTGACAAAGAGGTAAATGAAACAAGAGTGAAGCGGATTGCCTTTACAAAGGCAAAGGACCTAAAGGCCAAGAAAATAGCAAGTTATCTTGGGGCCTATGTAGAAGTAAAGGATCCTATTGTCAGGATCCAAATGGTGCTGAAGAATATTGCAATACAAATTAATTGGAAAAGCCCCAGTGATGGAGGAAAGGCCTTCCTACTAGCCACAAGTGGATCCTGCTGTATATTCATTTGTTAGAAGAGGAAAGGGGTCAATAGTAAAGGAACCAACCCCTCAAGAGCAACCATCAACTACACCCTCATCTCCTCAACAAGCACCCATTGTTGAATCTCCTCCCCAAGAGCAATGTCAAAAATAAAGGAGACTTGATCAACCATCTTTGGTTCTAATGAAGAGGAAGAGGTAGAGGTCATTGACGAAGAGGTAAATCAAGTAACGCCCTCTCCTCCAAGGGTTAAGTATTGTTGGGATACCACAAAGTCATTTGGGCATAAACACAAGAAGTGGTAGAGATGAGGCCAATAATATGAGAGCCCTTGCCTGCACACAATTCATCTCTGATGATGAATTTGTCAAGTCAAAGTAATTCAAGGATTTTGTGATCAGGATAAGAAGATAAAAGTTTAATGATAAATTGTATAAGGAAAAAGGTGAAGTACACCCCTCCAAGTATGAGGAAGTCACTCAGAAGGTGTTGAAAGAGATTGAATTTGATGTCAAGAACATCACACCAGAAGAAGGGAGGAGGTTGGTGAGAGAAAGTGGGTTGCTACTATTGCCAAAGTGGGATATTGCTTCTGCAATGGCCCTAGATACCATTTGGAGGCAGGATGAAGAAAAGATTTCTTCTGAAGAGAAAGCATATTCAGGATCAAGTTTCAATCCTAAGTGGGAAACCATGGCCATCTGGGCTCTAGCTCCAAACAATAACAAGCCTCAAGTAGCAGAAATTGTGCAGAAAATGAAGAGGAGTTTGATAGTCAAACAGGTATCAGACACCACAGCTCCCCAAGCTGCTTCATTGGTTGTCCATACTGCTAAATTCAGACAAGCCACTACAAAGAAGCTGCAAGAGGAGTATGATCAATTATTGAAGGATCATGTGAAGCTACTTGCAGAGTATAACAAGCTAAAGATGCAAGAGCCACCAGTAGCATCTCCACCAACAAGAACTGAGGTAATAAGTGCTTCAACCTCAAGTTTCTCAAATACTCTTATGAAAGAGAAGGAAAAATTAAGTGCAAAAATAAAGAAGCTTGAAGAACAAATAAAGAATGCTCAAGGGGGGCAGAGGAAGAAGGCGAATAGCATAGTAGATAATGTAATATTAAGTATAGGGTATCCAAAGTCCTTGGGAAATTAGAGGACTCTCATAAAGCTTACTCCAATCTTAAGGATGCCTATGCTAAGATTGCAAAGGATCAGGAGAAGTTGGGAAATATAATGAACAAATGGATACCCAGGATTGCTAGTCTGCAGGGAATTTTCAAAGGTGCAAGGTTTGATGATGATATGCCTGCCAACATTACGCCTACATAGGATATGGACAAATTGGTAGGGGAAATGCAGGCATACATGGAAAAATCGGTGCAGCAGATAAAGACTAAATTCAAGTCTTTTGAGTGCTTAAAAATGAAGGTCATGCCAAGCATACTGGATGATAAAGGAGAACTGAAGTCTCTAGAAAAGTGGAAGGCAGGTTTCAACACAATGGCCCCTACCCTTGTAGCTTTCATCTATGCTAGTGATGATGTGGATACAGACTTTCTCAATTCCACTTCAGATTGTTGATCTCCTCTAAGCAGGATCTAGATATATTTTGCAAAGAAACTAGAGCACTTTTAGATGCAAAATATCTAGAGTACAATCATAATTTGGACAAGGTACTTTCATTCCCATGGCCATTAGAAAGGACATATTTAGGATGGGATGAAAAATACAATAAATTGCCATAGGTTTTTCTCTATCATGTCATCAATTTTCTAATGCAGCATCCAACTCAAAAGATGACATCGCATTTTGAAGAAGTTAGTTGTCCATAGGCATATTGCAGTTTTGCCTCTTTTTGTATTTTATTGCAGTCAGCATCAACTCCAATGGTTTCCTAAAGGGGTATGTTCTCAACATGGATGGAGAAGCTCAACAGAATCATCATTCACCTTCTCCATGTTGCCTCGTCATTGCAAGATCAGGGAAATGTCTCCTTCAATGACCTCTACAACTATTTTGTCTTTTAGTGAAAGTTTATTTTTGTCTTCTACAAAGCAGTTGTACTTGTTTGTTTGATCCTAAGGACACGATTGTCAAATGAAAATGTGACATCTATCCATGGCTCTAAGCTTGTTGCTCCCTTGTCTCTATAAAAGGGAATTCTGAGCCATTTTCAAAGGATCTTGGATTTTGTAAGCAAAATGTTTATGTTATAGGTCTGTACTAGTCCAGTCTAGGTCTTATAGGGAAGAATGCAGATGTAATTGTCATTTTTGTATAGTACAAATTCAGAAACTATGAACATATTGTGATAATTTCACAATCAATTGTCTCCTAAATTGTATTCTTCATTGCTCTTATGAATATAAATTGATCAAGGATCATTTTTGTTCATCATTGCTATTTTCTGCAGATGAATATTTCTCATATAGCTTCTATTCAAGTATAGATTAAATTGTTGTATTAGAGACCTTGAGGGTTATGAATGTATACAGGGATTGTTAAGTAGAATTGGTTGTAAATTTTGGAGGATATCATTGTAAAGCAGTGATATAGAAGGTTTCACAAAATTTGTTTAAAGTCTGTTATTCAATATACAATTGCACTAATCTTTGACTCTGTAACCTAGGTTTAAGGCACCAGTCCAATTATGAATGATGGTTTCATGTCCATGGTCACTAAATGTCAAATCAATCTCCCTTTTATGTTGTAACTTATTTCTTAATTTTACCTTATGTTCTCAGAGCCGGTAAGCAATAGCCTCCAAGAATCTAGCCAATTGAATCAGTTCTATCTATAATTCTCGGGCATTTCATGAGAACATATTTGTTTTTTAACAAGATCTTGATATGAATTATGTGTACTTTTATTAGATATTGCAAAGGATCACCCTTCTAGGTCTTGCAGAGCCTAAAGTGCAGAGGATAAAAGTGTCAAATGCTTCTCCTGTTTGTTGGCCAACCTCTTGAAACATTTGAGCATAAGAATTGGCTATTCTTTGGATAGTTTCAAGAACTACTTGGAACTCAAAAAAACAAACCAATAGGAACATCCTATTACCAAAAAAACTATTATCGACATCCTGGACAACTAAAAAGAGAATGCCTGCATTACAAAGGAAAAGCCAAAGCATTAAAAGGACACAAAGAAGACACAAGATGAGGATGAGTGTCCGAATCCAGTGCACCCTTATCAACTACTCCAATAAAATGCACACGAAAAAGAAATTTAAGTGAAAATGGAATGTGAACTTGTCAATATCTTGTGTGCTCACCACTTGGAGAACTTGTTGTTAACGGAATAAGGAAATCACGTGTGACCATGGGTGAATAAGATCAATACAAATGACTTGGGATTGAGAGAGACTAAGAACTAGCATGGATATCTTAAATACATCAATGTAAAATATGCCAAGAGATATCAATCTCAAGGTACTCATATTGGATTTGTGGCATAGGTTAGTTAGGTTCCTGAGACTGTTCTCTTGGCATCTTTTAGATGGATGTATTTAAGATATCCATGCTAGTAGCATTCACAAACACAGCATGTAATATGTTAATTCAGTGTTCAAATTTATTGGGTCTATTTCATGAAAGAAAAATCTTCAACAATTAATGAAGCATTTCATATTCACACTTGATGGTCCCTTCACACTTGATCATGTACAGAGGTCGGATCTACCTGCCTGTGCAATTGTTGAAGGATATGCCAAAATTGCAATGGTGGCCGCTAATAAGGTTGTTAGTCACCAGTCAATAGACAATTTTTCTCTAAAGTGGTTGAGGGTGTTTAAGGGCATTCATTGGAGGCTACAGCTGCAAGGACAAGCAGCATATCACAATTGAAGCTAAAAAGTAGGTTGTTATTTAGCATTAGGAGGTGTTAGTAAACAGATTTGTCACTACAGATATTGCCTTGAAAATAACTCTCTTTTGCCCAAGAGGTAGCAACAAACGTACCAACAGTTAGAGAGATTGCTATTGGGTTAGCACTTAGCAATCTTCCTTTACGCGTTTAAGAGGAGCAGCTCCCTCATATGATTAAATTTGGGGGTTTTGTGGTATTTTAACCAGAAATACCGAAAGGTGAAGAGGAAAAAACTAAATAACAATGTATTACAGAAACCCTAGCTGTAGACACACAAATACCAACTCAAGTTTCACAGGTTTATACAAACATAGAGGGTTCATCATAAAATCAGAATACATGTTTTCAGATTTATATGATGATGAAAACGACAATAAGCATGATGCTGTGAAACCAATGGGAGAATGACATGCAAAACTCACACTGTGAGATAAGCTATATCAGCACACTTAAATCAAGATACCAAGATATGACTATGTTTCTTCACACCAATTGCACAGTTGTATTCTAATAGAAAACAACAATAAGCATGATGCTGTGAAACCAATGGGAGAATGACAAGCAAAACTCACACACTGTGAGATAAGCTATATCAGCACACTTAAATCATGATACCAAGATATGACTATGTTTCTTCACACCAATTGCACAGTTGTATTCTAATGGAGGACTAATGATCTTTTACAAAGATAAAAGGTATAAAATTAACACTCATTTGACGTACGAAAAAACCAGTAATAACACAGAAATACATACAAAACATACAATCCGAATGCTTTCTTTATTGTTTCTACAAGTACACTACTCCAAAAACCCTTCTGCCAAAAATTGAAAAACCCAAAAGCCCCTTGTTTTATCCTAGTCTAACTATTACAGAAAAAGAAGAACCAGAACCCCTTTACATTTGGAATGATTACATTTATAGTTTTCCAACCTGTAACCAATTCCTGACTGACTCATAACTACCTTTCAGACCTTATGAAGTGTTTGAGATAGTATTACAAAGACATTTTAATGAGCATATATTTTCAACTCATTAAAAGAAAATGATTTACAAACATTAATAAAAAAGAATTTATAATAAAAGATGAGCCCTTACATAAACTTGACAAGCTAATGGCTGTCATGGCATCATGTTATAATGATCGCATGCAATGGCTATAGACATCAATTCTAGAAGCATTTTTGTCTAACAATTGGAATGCATTGTAGATAATACACTTAGCAAACCAAGTAAGAAGATTCCAAAACCCCTGATTTGGCCAACACAAATGATATAATGCAATTTCGTGATAAAAATGATGCATTGATGCCCATGTATACTTGTTTTTCCAACTGGTGTATTTGGTGACCATCTTGTTTCTCCAATTGTCACCCGCAACAAGAATCTTCAAGATAGTGAATCCCATGTTACTATTACGCAAGTAATTGGTAAATTAATTGATGTATTAACAATGAGCGAGACGCTCAATAAATAGTTTACAAGATTTACAAAACTGGAAAGTTTCTAAAAAGAAACTCCAGATAAGATCGGAGACGATCTTATCTCTATCTTACAATATCTTACAATATTGAGCATTAATAAATAAATAAATAAACATTATTTTAATACCCTCCCTTAATGCTCAATTTATCAACTACACCAAGATGCCCCCTGAATTTTACAAACTTATCTGTACTGAGCGACTTGGTGAGAATGTCTGCTGTCTGATCCTCTGTCGGAACATACAGCAACTGAACTGATCCGTCTTCAACCAGCTTCCGAATGAAATGACAATGAGTTTCCACATGCTTGGTTCGCTCATGGAAGACCGGATTCTTGGCAAGTTTGAGAACTCCCTGATTATCACAGAACAAGGGAGTCGGACCTGCTTGAGATATTTGCATATCTGCAAGCATCCGGCGAAGCCAAACTGCCTCACATGCTGCTTTTACTGCTCCCCGATACTCTGCTTCTGTTGAGGAGAGAGCCACTGCTTGCTGCTTCTTACTCGTCCATGTGACTGCACCGGATCCCAAACTGAACACATACCCAGATGTTGATTTCCTGTCATCAACTGAACCTGCCCAATCTGAATCTGTGAACCCACTGAGTTTAGGATCGTGACTCCGAGTGTACAAGAGTCCAAAATCAGGAGTGCCCTTCACATAACGCAGCACACGCTTCGCTGCTACCCAATGATTAGCCTTGGGGGCTGTCATGAAGCGTGATATGTAGCTCACTGCAAAACTCAAATCAGGTCTAGTAGCAGCAAGATAGATGAGGCTGCCTACTAGTTGCCTGAACAATGTTTCATCTACCACAGGTGAATTGGACTTAGCTGACAACTTAAGCCCTTTTTCCATGGGTGTAGAGGCAGGTTTGCAATCCTGCATTCGGAACTTATCCAGAAGACTTCGAGCATACTTGGACTGGGAGATGAAAATTCTGCTCTCTGTCTGCCAAACCTCAACACCTAAACAATAATGCAGGAGGCCCAAGTCTGTCATGTCAAAAGTTTTGCACAAGTCCTGTTTGATCTCAGTGATCAAAAGTGCTGAACTGCCAGTAATGATCAAGTCATCCACGTAGACAACAACAAGCAGAATCTCATTACCAGTATTCTTGACATACAGGTTCGAGTCAGATGGACTCCTCTGAAAACCATGATCTGTGAGGTACGTGTCAATTTTTATGTACCAAGCTCGAGGAGCTTGTTTCAAGCCATAGAGTGCCTTGACCAATCTGCACACCTTTTGTTCTTGACCAGCAACTTTGAAACCTGGAGGCTGCGTCATGTATACTTCCTCCTTCAACTCACCGTTGAGGAAAGCACTCTTCACATCCATCTGATGGACCTTCCAACCAAATTGAGCTGCTAAGGCAAGGACGAGCCGTATGGTACTCATTTTGGCTGTAGGAGCAAAGGTCTCCTCATAGTCAATGCCTTCTTTCTGTGAGAACCCCCGTGCAACCAGACGAGCTTTGTACTTGTCAAGGGTTCCGTTAGCTTTGTACTTCACCTTGTACACCCATTTGCAGCTAATGGGCTTCTTCCCTGAAGGAAGATTGGAAAGGACCCAAGTGTGATTCTTCTGAAGACTCTGGTATTCTAATTCCATTGCCTTTTCCCACTCAGGTATCCCGTTTGCCTCTGAATATGTCTGAGGCTCATAAACACTGTGAATGTTGGCCATGAGAGCAAAATTTACTGTAGACTGTTGTTTGCTCTTGTTTCTGGATGATCTACCCTCAATGAGCTCATCAGCACGAAGATCACTGATAGTCTTAGCCCACCATTTCAATCGGAGAGTAGATGTGCCAACATCAGATGCAACAGGAGGAGCTGGATCTGGCTGTGGATCTGGAACAGGTTCAGCAGGGAGATGTTCATGATCATCTGGAGGAAACTCAGGTTGAGCATCATCAAAGACTAGGTCTTCGTCATCCCTCCCATCAGGTGAACCTAATGGAAGTCGGACACTCATATCAAGACCCTGTAGAGGCTGATCCTCTGAATGCTGAACAGGTGAGGAAGAGTGAAATGGACCTCGTTCCTCATCAAAAACAACATCTCGACTGAAGATAAGACGATCAGTGTCTATATCAATCAGCCTATATGCCTTGTGATTATCACTGTACCCTGTGAACATGAGTTTCTGGCTCTTGGAGTCCAGCTTAGTGCGCTTGGCCTCTGGAATCCAAACATACACAAGAGAGCCAAAAACTTTCAAATGACTGATCCTAGGTTTGCGACCAGACCAAACTTCCTCAGGAGTCTTTCCCTTAACAGCATGAGTGGGTGACCTATTAAGGAGATAGACTAATGTATTGACGGCTTCTGCCCAAAACTTGGTAGGAACACTCCTGTGTTGCAACATGGAGCGAGCCATCTCAACAATCGTACGATTGCGTCGCTCTACAACACCGTTTTGCTGAGGAGTGTAGGGTGTGGTTAACTGACGTTTTATCCCATGAGTATCACAGAAGTTGGAGAAAGCACGAGAACAGAATTCCCCCCCATTATCTGACCTAAGAGTTATAATACAAGAACTGGACTCTTTTTCAACCAAGGCCTTAAACTTCTGAAATACATTAAAAACCTCTGATTTCTGTTTAAGAAAGTACACCCACATTTTCCTACTATAGTCATCAACAAAAAGTAAAAAATATTTGCAACCAGTTACAGAAGAAACAGACATAGGGCCACAAATATCAGCATGAACTAATTGAAGTACCTTAGAAGCCCGCCAAGAGTCGCCATCCTTGAACGGTGTGCGATGCTGCTTCCCAGCCTGACAAGCACCACAAACGCCCTGATGCTGAGTCTGAATGTCAGGTAAGCCATCTACAAGTCCCTCCCGAGCAAGCTGAGAGAGATAGTGCACGTTCAAGTGCCCGTACCGCTGGTGCCAAAGACTGGTGACAGCTGAATGTCTGGCTGCCAAGGCTAACTCTGGAGAATCACCAGTGTCCACAAGCCTGTAAAGGCCATGATCCTCTATCCCAACGGCCACCGTTGTGCGAGTTTCTCGATCAACAATCGAACATCTATGCGAGCTGAATACCACATCCATCTGGGGAGAATGCCGCATGATCTGACTGACTGAGAGAAGATTGAGCTCGATATCAGGTACATAATACACATTGAGGAATATGAGATCCCTCCCGCCAGACTGAACCTGAACAGTGCCTGTGCCGACAACTGTGTATTCCTCACCTCCTCCAAAGATTACTGAGTCAGTGCAAGGGGAAAAGTCTGTGAACCAATCACGCCTATGTGAGAAATGACGCGAGGCACCAGAATCTATGTACCAAGCAGAGGACCTGACATGGTCTGCGGGCCTTTTTGCCATCAGTGCATAAAAGGCAGATTCCTTCTGCTCAAAGTGCTCGGCGACATTCGCTTTCTGAAACCCTCCCTGCTTCTTTTGTTCAGAAGCCAAACGAGCACGGCAATCTTTCTTGATGTGGCCAAATTTATGACAGTAATTGCACTGTATATTTTTCTTCTTCGGGCTGGTGGAGCGCTGACTTGAGCCTTTCTGCTGTGAAGGCTGACCTTTACCATGATGCTTTGACTGAGTTTTTGCTGCAAAGGCCTACTCCGTGGAGGATGATGATTCACTGCTACCGAACTGTTGTCTCCAGCAATCCTGCTGCAACAGGATAGTGCACAAATTCGGAAACTTGAGATCAACATTAGCAGACGTAATGTTGAGGGTCTCTATGAAATGTTCATAGGACTTCGGTAAACTTTTCAGGGTGATCACAACCATGTCTTCCTCCTCCATTTTCCGACCAATCGCCTCCAACTGATCTCTGATCTCCTGGATTTTATTCAAGTGCGCTTGCAGAGTTGTCTTCTCATCCATCATGATAGAAAATAGCATATTCTTCAAGAAAAACGCACGGCTTTTGTCGGAAGTTTCATGCAAATCTTTCAAGTGATCCCAGATCTCCTTAGCTGATTTTCTCAGTGGAATCTGAGGGAGCTGATCATCAGTAACCGAAAGCTTAATAAGCATGACGGCTTCACGATTCTGCTCATCAAATTTATCCTGATCCTTACCCGCCGCTCCAGGACGAGTAGCGTTGCCGAGGATCATCTGATCAAGGCAGCGGTATTCAAAAATTGTTAACATCCGCTGCTTCCAGGTGTTGTAATTTTTGCCATTAAATCTTTGGTTGCCCTCCAGCATTAAATTGCTTAAACTGGCCATCTTCACGCTTTTCGAGGCACAAAAAACGAGGTACTGAGAAGAGGTTGATGCATGAAACTCGAGGCATGAATTCCAATGCAGAAAACAAGGATAGATTCAGGTACAGACTGCAGAAAGTACAGTGTACGGATGGCACAAAATTCGAGGTACGGAAAACGATGCACCCAGAAAATTCGGAGACCAACCCAGTTGAGCTCTCGAAAAACCCACCAGGAATCTATGATCGAAAAAATTTTCCGACTTCGAAAAATGGGTAAAAACCCTAATCGAAAAAATCTAGAACACTAGATCTCCATTAAAGAACCCGAAAGTTGCAGAAAAATGGAGAAATGCTTCTGGAAATACGGCACGAATCAAAATCCGACCCAAGGTTTGCACGAATTTCAGAAAAAAAACACGTCAAAAACGCGGTTCACAAAGTCTTGAAAGTCACGGCCAGAGAACTCAGAAAAATTACGCCTAAACAGAAAACTTTAATCCGCGCCCAGAAACACTGAAATGCGGCCCAAAGACTGAAAAACGCGACCTCCAGGCGTGAAGAAACGCGTCCAAAGGATGAACAGAGACGTGTTTTCAAAAAATCGCACCAGAAATGTCACGAAAAAAAAACACGAAATCGCGTCCAGGATGTGACAAAAAACGCGCAGGTTGGAGAAGAAAATCTGATAAAAAACACGTCGCCCGGCCAGAGATTTGCAAAAAACATGCCACGAAGTCCACAGATTTGATAACCCTCGAATTTTTCTTCCGAATAGCCACAGAAATTCCGAAAAAAAATTTCGAAATTTTTACTCACAGAAAAAAATCTTCAAAAAGAGATTTTTGAGAATTTTTAATTCAAAAATTCAAGAAAAAATCTTAAACGATTTTTATATGAATTAAAAATTCACAGTTGAGCAATCTGGCTCTGATACCATATTACGCAAGTAATTGGTAAATTAATTGATGTATTAACAATGAGCGAGACGCTCAATAAATAGTTTACAAGATTTACAAAACTGGAAAGTTTCTAAAAAGAAACTCCAGATAAGATCGGAGACGATCTTATCTCTATCTTACAATATCTTACAATATTGAGCATTAATAAATAAATAAATAAACATTATTTTAATAGTTACATATTTTGTCACTGTGATATAGATCCTTTTAGAACTAGAAATAACATGACTTGAATATGCAATCAAGCTAACCATCATTGCATTTTCGTAATTGCTGATTGTGGGTGTGGCTGTGTTATTCCTAAAAATGAAATCATGACACTGATCCCTCATTCAAGAGCAAACTGAATTTGACTCTCATGCTCCCCCCTTGTGGCAAATGGAATCATTTGTATATCTATTTCAAGCTGCAAAACTTGCAATCACCACAGCCAATATCTAGAACTTGCATTATTCTCACTGACACTACATGTAGATATCCTATGCCATTGGATGTCATATTTCTCAACCTATGTATGTAATCCAAAGTCCAATGCTTGAAGTGAGTGCCACCACTAAGTAAACACCACAATTTAAATTGTTCGTTCACCCAATTTTACTCAACTTCCAACTGTAGTATAGATGTTTGATAGGAGAATATAAGGTGCAGAGTTATAAGATTCAACTTAAAGATGTGTTCTACAACACTTTCCTAGCTCTACATTGTTGTGTAATTTATAGGCAACAAACAAAGGCACAATATAGATATATAAGACTTAATGGTATTTGTTGATAAAATCTTGTGCTTTGTTCAAATGCCCATCTTGGTCAAGAAGTTCAACCATGCAGCTATAGTACTCTGTTATGTTGATAACTCATGTAATTTGAAGTATTTGTAATCATCTTCAAACAGGTGCGCATGGTTACAGGCAAACAAATCACAAACAAAAGTGACATGATCTAGGTCAATCCCAAAGCATTCCATTTCCTCAAAGTTTCAACCCTTCAGTAGTCACTACCATGACTTATCAATTTTGCATACATATCTTTCAAGATATTCATCACAATAAGTGGTAATTCTACAACTCCCAATTTGACACACACATAGGGAGGGCACTGGCAAAGATTTTGAAGTTTTTAAAACTAAATCAACAAATCTGTTATGTATATCTCACAATCATTGTGTTCCATGACGCAACATCTCCTTCAGGAATTCTACTAAACAATTCCAGTGCCTTGTCTATACTTCTCCATTTTGCAGATATGTAAAGTAGAGAATTTGTGACTATAATATCTGACAGAATCCCCTTCCATTATGCCTCAATGTAAATCCAAAAACCTGTTATAAATACTCACCCTTGGCAGGCCACAAGCAGATAGTATGATGGTGAGGGTTGTGAAATTTGGCTTTCCAATCGCAAATGTGTTTGCTTGAAATTTTCTACAGCATTCGATAATTATGTGCCCATCCTACTATCATTACATGCCATGAGGAGACATCTCTGTGAAGAATTTTGTGCAACAGCTCTCATGCCTGTTTCAGAACTCTCACTACATTTTTGCACAAGAGGATGTTGGAAAAAGGCAAGGAATATGGCTTTACACCTGTGATTGCATTGGCCTGAAAGATTCTATCGCCTCCTCAACAAATCCACTTTGTGCACACCCTATGATCATAGCAACCCATGAGATGACATCTCTTTGAGGCATTTTTTCAAACAGTTGACATTCCTTGGCTACGCTTCCATTTTGAAAACATGGCTATGAACATTTACAACAAAAATTTCTGACAAAATTGTTGATGTTAATGCAGCGTCGGTCTTCACTAGTACATGGGCCGACCTTATATTTAAGTTATATCATGTACTTATTCTGGCCGACTTTATTTGTTATTAAATATTTATCAAAAGGCCGACCTATATGAAGAGGCGCCAAGAAGGTATATATACAAGGTTACCTTTTGATGTTAATACATATTCGAATACACAAAAGAAGTTCGCTATTTTGGCAGAGCAGAATTCGCAGTCATAGAAGAAGCTCATACTTGGATTCGCATACCTAGAAGAAGTTCATACTTGAACAGCAGATCATCATTTTGTAGCAGCAGACCGATTTCAAGGAGAAACATATTCATTTGTATCTTTGCATCTAGGAGAGATGCTATTATTCATTGTATCAAATTCGGCATTGTGTTGGGCCTGAGTTCAAGCAGATTTCTGCTCTTATTCCTTCAATATATAAGAGATATATTTGCTGGGTTTTTCTCCCTCAAGAGGAGGGTTTTCCCAGGGTATCTTGTTGTGTTCATTGTCTTATGTGTTGCATTTCTTTTATTCAATTGATTAAATAATCTGATCTAAGAAACACTAACATGGTATCAGAGCGGGTGTGAAAAAGATCGTGATCAGATTTAGTTCGCAACACTTATTCTTTTTCAGTCTATCTTCCAAATTTCTCAAGATGGTGAACGGTCTGAAAATCGAGGATAGACTCGAAGGGATCTCGAACTACATATCATGGAGATTCAGGTTCATGCTAACCTTGGAAGAGAATGATTTGGCTGAGTTTGTGAAAACAAAAGTTCCCGAACCTGAGGGGGAAGAAGAGAAGCTGCAATGGAGGAAGAAAGACACTAGGGCAAAGAAAGCATTGGTTGATTCCGTCAAAGATCATATTGTACCAATTATCTTCAAGTTGGATACAGCAAGAGAGATGTTTACAACCTTGGAAGAGATGTACGAAATCAACAACACCAGTCGTGCCCTTGCTCTGAAGCAACAACTTCATCATGTGAAAATGGAGAAAGGAGAATCTGTTATTACATACTTCATGAGGATTTCAGAGATAAAAGATCAGCTCTCCACTATTGGACACATGATTGATGATAAAGAACTGACTATGCTTGCTCTCAATGGTCTTCCGCTTTCATGGGAGGCATTCATCCAAGGAATCAGTGCAAGATCCGAACTTCCTAAGTTTGATCGATTGAGGATTGATTGCATTCAAGAAGAGTCAAGACTAACAGCAAGGGGGATTGGTCAAAGCTCAAAGAATGAAGAATTACAAGTTCTTACCTCTCATTCATCAAACAAAGGAAAAGGCCTTAAGAAAGGATTCTTCAAAAGGAATCGAGAAGATGGAAATGATGATGCTCCTACCTTCAAAAGAAAACGAGACATGTCCAAGATTCAATGTTTTCGTTGTGATAAGTATGGTCACTTTGCGAGGGTGTGCCCTCAACGACCTAAGCTTCAAGTTGCCACTGCAGATGTTGAAGAAGTCACTCCACAAAAGGACTCCAGTAATTATCTATTTTATTCAGCCTTGTCTAGCAATGTTTCTACGGACTCTTACACTTGGTTGATTGACAGTGGTGCTTCTAGACACATCACCGGATTCAGAAGTCACCTTTCAAACTTAATGGAAAGCAACTCTAGTGATCAAGTTGTTATTGGAGATGATGCTAGATATTCTGTAAAAGGGTTTGGAAATTCCACTCTTCACTTGGATTCTGGAATTTCTTTGGAATTGAATGATGTACTGTTCGTACCAGGGATAAAGAGGAACCTTGTTTCAATTTCAGCATTAGAAGACAAAGGTTATCAAGTTGCCTTCTCTAAAGGGAAAGTTCTTATATGGGCAAAGAACTCCAGCTTCAAATCTGCTCAAGTGATTGGAGTTAGACATGAATGTCTCTACATGCTGTGCACTCGTCCTCTTCAAGCACTTGTGCATAACAGTACCAGCATGTGTGAACTTTGGCATCGAAGATTGGCTCACATTCACTTTCGTGCTCTACCTATCATGGAGAAGATGGTCACCGGTCTTCCGAAATTCGATCAAGAACATGAAGGTACATGCAAGGGATGTGCCCTAGGCAAGAACACAAAAGGTATGTTCCATTCCAGTGAAAGTAGATCTAAATGTATTCTTGATCTCATTCATTCTGATTTGTGTGGTCCAATGTCTATTGCATCATCTAGTGGTTTCTTGTATTATATTATTTTCATTGATGATTACTCTAGAAAGACTTGGATTTATTTCTTGAGATCGAAAGAATCAGAAGAAGTATTAGTAAGATTCAGAGAATTCAAAGCGCAGATTGAAAATCTGTCTGGGAAGAAGATCAAAGTATTAAGATCTGATAATGGTGGAGAATACACTTCTGGCACTTTTCGAGACTTTTGTATTGAAGCAGGGATTAAGAGGGAGTTCAGTGTTCCCTATAATCCACAACAAAATGGTATTGCTGAAAGGAAGAATAGGTCTATTGTGGAAGCAGTGAAAGCTATGATCCATGATCAAGACTTACAAATCTCTTTTTGGGCTGAAGCATCAAGAACAGCCGTCTATGTTCAAAACAGGAGTCCCCACAGGATCTTAGAGAATAAAACTCCTGAAGAAGCATTCTCAGGCGTGAAGCCTGAAGTTAGTCATTTGAGGATCTTTGGCTGTCCAGTCTATGTTCATATTCCAAAGGAAAAGAGAACAAAGCTAGAACCTTCTGGGAAGAAAGGAATTCTTGTAGGCTACAGTGAGACATCAAAAGCTTACAGGATCTACATTCCAGGACAGAAGTCTATTGAGATTAGTAGAGACGTCACATTTGAGGAAGATGTTGCTTATAGAAAGTCCAAAGGCACTCCGATGGAGGTCGATGAAGAAGAACCTCCTCAAGATATGGAAGTTGACCATATCCCAGAGAATCTGGAGGAGGATACAGAACCTAAAGAAGATATTGATCCAGCTGAGCCTTTGGATCCTACTGATGGGCCTCTAGACATTGTGATTGGAAAGAAAAGACCTCTTTGGGCTCGCAGGACAATGCAGGAAGCAGAAAGGTTTGTAGCTCCAAGAGGAACCTTCAGAGAAAGCAAGAGACCTCACAAGTTCTCTAGCTATGTTGCCTTGATGAGTCAGATTATTGAGTCAGAGCCTTCAAATGTTGAAGAAGCTTCTAGTCAACAAGTATGGAAAGATGCCATGATTGAGGAGTATCAGTCTATACTTAAGAACGATGTTTGGGATATAGTTCCTAGACCCAAAGACAAATCTGTGGTGTCTTCTAAGTGGCTCTTCAAGATCAAGCATGCAGCTGATGGGAGCATTGAGAAACACAAGGCTAGATTTGTGGCTAGAGGGTTCTCACAAAAAGAGGGAGTTGACTATGAAGAAACTTTTGCTCCTGTGGCTCGTTACACGTCTGTTAGAACCATCATTGCTATTGCCGCATCTAGAGGATGGAAGATTCACCAAATGGATGTAAAGACAGCTTTTCTGAATGGCATAATAGAAGAAGAGGTTTACATTGAGCAACCAGAAGGATTTGAGGTACATGAGAAAGAATCTCATGTCTGCAAGTTGAAGAAGGCCTTGTATGGTCTTAAACAAGCTCCTCGTGCTTGGTATGAAAGAATTGATCAGTACCTTTCAAGTTTGGGTTTCTCAAAGAATGATGCAGATTCTAACCTCTACTTCAAGGTAGTAAATGGTGAAGCATTGATTTTAGTTTTATATGTTGATGACTTGATCATTACTGGTGAAGAACATCTAATACTAAAATGCAAGAAGGAATTAGCTTCAGAGTTTGAGATGAAGAATCTAGGTCTTATGCATTACTTTCTTGGCTTAGAAGTTTGGCAAAAGCCAAATGAGATGATTCTAAGTCAAGGCAAGTATACTGTTGACATTCTCAAAAGGTTTGGTATGCTTGACTGCAAACCTATGTCTACACCCATGGAGTCTAATTTAGATAAGTTGAAAGAAGCTGCAGCTAGTTCAGAACCAGTGGATTCTACGATGTATAGACAGTTGATTGGTTCATTGATGTATCTAGTTAACACTAGACCTGATATCTGCTATGCAGTGAGTGCACTTAGCCAGTTTATGTGTGAACCAAAGCAAATACATCTTGTAGCAGCTAAACATATCCTGAGATATTTATGTGGCACAATTGGATATGGGTTGAGATATTCTTCAAATGTGGATTTGGAGCTGCATGGTTTTACTGATTCTGATTGGGCAGGATGTGTCTCAGATCGGAAGAGTACTTCTGGTTGTTGCTTCAGTTTGGGGACTGCTATGATCTCCTGGTGTAGCAGGAAACAGTCTTCAGTGGCCTTGAGTACAACTGAAGCAGAGTATATTGCAGCTTGTGTGGCAGCTCGTGAGGCAGTGTGGCTTCGTAAGCTCCTTGCAGGATTGTTTGGTCAATCAATGGAGCCTACTATCATACACTGTGATAATCAAAGCTGTGTGAAGCTTTCTGTCAATCCTGTGTTTCATGACAGAACAAAACATGTTGAGATCAAGTACCACTATATTAGAGATATGGTGCAAAGGAAAGCTATACAGTTGAGGTATATCAGCACTGAAGAGCAAACGGCAGACATTCTCACCAAGCCTCTCGCCAGGATGAAGTTTGTATACTTCCGAGAGAAACTTGGTATGGTGGAGAATGCAGCCTTGACTGAGAAAGAGTCTCAGTAATCAGTGATCCTTGTTGAGAATGCAACTCTCTGCTGAGTGAGAGTTGAGGTGCAAGCCCTTGTTAATACAATTCTCTGCTGAGAGAGAGTTGAGGTGTAAGTCCTTGATAATGCAATTCTCTGATGAGAGAGAGTTGAGGTGAAAGCCCTTGTTTCCACCCTCTGGGAGAAGCTATGGTGGATGTCATGTGTGTGACTCCATGACAACATCACGTGAGAGAATCCGTGATGAGTTTTTACCATCTATGGGAGTAGCCATAATGGTTAATATCACGTTGAGGTGATATTTTATTTTGTTTTCATTCTAACATAATGTGTCTTGTGCAGATGGAAGTTCATCCCTAGCTGAGAGGGAGTGTTGATGTTAATGCAGCGTCGGTCTTCACTAGTACATGGGCCGACCTTATATTTAAGTTATATCATGTACTTATTCTGGCCGACTTTATTTGTTATTAAATATTTATCAAAAGGCCGACCTATATGAAGAGGCGCCAAGAAGGTATATATACAAGGTTACCTTTTGATGTTAATACACATTCGAATACACAAAAGAAGTTCGCTATTTTGGCAGAGCAGAATTCGCAGTCATAGAAGAAGCTCATACTTGGATTCGCATACCTAGAAGAAGTTCATACTTGAACAGCAGATCATCATTTTGTAGCAGCAGACCGATTTCAAGGAGAAACATATTCATTTGTATCTTTGCATCTAGGAGAGATGCTATTATTCATTGTATCAAATTCGGCATTGTGTTGGGCCTGAGTTCAAGCAGATTTCTGCTCTTATTCCTTCAATATATAAGAGATATATTTGCTGGGTTTTTCTCCCTCAAGAGGAGGGTTTTCCCAGGGTATCTTGTTGTGTTCATTGTCTTATGTGTTGCATTTCTTTTATTCAATTGATTAAATAATCTGATCTAAGAAACACTAACAAAAATAAATCCTCTTTCCATTATGGTGCAATGGCGCCCATATGTTGTTCCAAAACTTCTCATTATGTTTTGGCGCAGGGGGATGTTGAGAAAGGTGTCTTGGAGGTGTAAGGAGATCCCAGTATCTTGGGAACCTTCAACAATTTCCAAGTTCCCATTAAACTTCCGATGAATTCAACTTAGCCTTAAAATGCCCAATAAGTGAAGTGTCGGAATTATGGGTCCCTTTAGGAACTATCAGGACTTAGGGAAGTACTAGGAACCATCAAGAGGGTTATGGGGGTTCCCGGAACTATGGAAACCTCCTTCAAGTTCCACCTGTTGATGTTCTAAGCAGCTTAGGGCTGTTTCTTCCAGCGCACCTACTCCAAGGAGTCACATGAATTAAATGATAGCCTAGTCGGCTATTTAATTTATATCCATTAAGTCTATTATCATTTACTTGCATTGGGCCGACCTACCTTACATTTATTGGAATTATTTATATTTCTAAGAGAGCCGACCTGTTTGAGATGTGACCTTATTTTGTATAAATACAAGGTCGCTTTGTTCATTTGTATATCATCAAGTTCATTCATAATATTCGCATTCCTAGAAGAAGTTTGCACTTGTGCAGCAGATCAGCATCTTGAGCAGCAGATCATTATCTTGTAGCAGCAGGCCAAATTCAAGAAGAAACATATTCATTTGTATCTTTGCATCTAGGAGAGGTGCGATTGTTCATTGTATCAAGTTTGGCCATTGCTAGGCCTGAGTTGTAAGCAGATTTCTGCTCTTGTTCTACAATATATAAGAGAATTATTTGCTGGGTTTTTCTCCCTCGGGAGGAGGGCTTTCCTAGGGTATCTTGCTGTGTTTATTGTCTTATGTGTTGCAATTTTCTAAGTGCTTTCAGTTATTTAATCTGATCTATGAAACACTAACATGGTATCAGAGCGGGTTTGAAAAAGATCGTGATCAGATTTGTTTTGCAGCACTCTCCTTAATCTTTTTCCGTCTATCTCTAATTTGTTTCAAGATGGTGAATGGTCTGAAAATCGAGGATAGACTCGAAGGAGCTTCTAACTACACATCATGGAGGTTCAGGATCATGCTCACCTTGGAAGAAAATGATTTAGTTGAGTTTGTGAAAACAAAAGTCCCCGAACCTGAGGAGGAAGAAGAGAAGTTGCAGTGGAGGAAGAAAGATACTAGGGCAAAGAAAGTGTTGGTTGATTCCGTTAAAGATCATATTGTTCCGATTGTCTCCAAGTTGAATATAGCAAGGGAGATGTTCAAAACATTGGAAGAGATGTACAAAATCAACAACACCAGTCGAGCACTTGCACTGAAGCAACAACTACATCATGTTAAGATGGCGGAAGGAGAATTTGCCATCACCTACTTCATGAAGATTTATGAATTGAGAGATCAGCTCTCTACCATTGGTCATATTGTTGATGACAAGGATTTGACCATGTTGGCTCTTAATGGTCTTCCTTCATCTTGGGAGTCTTACATTCAAGGAATCAATGCGAGATCGAAACTTCCCAAGTTTGATCGATTGAGGGCCGACCATATTCAAGAGGAGTCGAGGTTGGCTGCGAGAGGTATTGGTCGAAGCCCTACAAATGAAGACATTCATGTTCTTTCTGCTCAATCCTCGAAGAAGGAAGGAAAAGGAGGAAAGAAAAGATACTTCAAGAGGAATAGAGATAAAGGGTCAGATGGTGCTCCTGCATTCAAGAAGAAGTGGGACCTCTCTCGTGTTCAATGCTTTAGATGTGACAAATTTGGTCACTATGCGAAGGATTGCCCTACCAAGCCTAATCAGCATGCTTCATTCGCGGATGTGATTGAGATCTCTCCCCAAAATGATTCTAGTGAATTTCTAATCTAGTCATGGGCCTATGTTCAAGCCGTGAAGGTTGTGTACTGATCTAATCACAAGAGCAACGTATCGTACCGTGTCCACCCTTCAGAATATTTAAGAGATAAGCATTCTTTGTTTTGATTGTAATTACCATTCTAGGCTAAAATTCAGTTTGCTGAGTTGTGCAAACCTGACATTATTTACTTAGGATTATATGTGACCAGTAAATAGTGATCACTGTGATAAGATTCTTTAGATTTATTCATTGCAAGTAGTCTCATGCTAATTTGTGAAGATTGTCTTTTGTTTTGCTGAGATTAGCTCTTCCGAGAAATTGAAAGAAGGACATGTCATGATTGATGAATTAATTATCTATTACTCAGGAAATTTTGAATTCTATGAGATAAGTATTGCATGGTTGAATAATACTCATGAATTGTTTTGTACTTACTAATTCATGCTATAACATGGAGATGGTCAATCATGTATGCTCCTAGTTATGGTACGTCTATTTGAGATAGTTGAGTCCCATGATCTATTAGTAATCTCTTCTTAATGCTTTCAGGATAAGAGATTTCTTTCAAGAAGAGCTTGATGCATCCTATAGGTTGAAGGATGGAGACTCTTCTTGTAGCTATGAGACTAAGTGATTACCTGAAGTCATCCTTTAGAAGAGGAAGAATTAACCTTAAGAGGGAGTTCTATGACTCACTAAGAATAAGTAAGGGTTGCAGTGTTGCAAGGCCGGATACTAAATTGTTGAAGTACCTCTTCAGCAGTTGGGTTCTGAATTGCTCAAGTTAGGTCAACCTAGATTTAACATTGGTAGCTCCGCAAATCTATTCAGAATAGAGTGATCCGAGATGCGGTCAAAGAGGACAACCCTGAATCTCTACAGAGGTGTGCGTTGGAAACCATTTCTCTAAGGCAAGCATTGCAGGCAATGAGGTCAAGTGGTTGATACAAGTGATTGAAGATTCAGAGGGAGCCTACTGAACCTAAAGATGATGGTTGTGTTGCTCTGGATACTATTTTAGTTGAGGTCTGCGATGATATCCTAGTATAGAAGGAAGCAATCTTCTGTGGCACTGAGTACAGCAGAGGCCAAGTACATTATAGCTTGTGTGGCAGCTCAAGAAGCAGTGTGGCTTCAAAAGCTCCTTACAAGATTGGTTGAACAATCGTTGAAGCCAACTGTCATCCTTTGTGTTAATCAAAGCTTTGAGAAGCTTTTTGTCTTTCCATGTGTTTCATGATATGGTATTGAGGAAAGATATTCAATTGAGATCTATCAACACTGATGAGCAGATGGCAGTCACTCTCATCAAGCATCTCTTCAAGATAGTGTTTGTATACCTTCAAGACAAGCTTGATATGGTGGAGAATGAAGCCCTAGCTGAGTGGGAGTCTCAGTATCAGTGATCTTCAGATTTGTTAATGCATTTCTCTATTGAGAGAGATTGAGGTGCAAGCCCTTGATAATGCATTTCTCTTTGAGATTTGAGGTGAAAGCCCTTGTTTTCCACCCTCTGGGAGAGCCATGGTGGATGTCATGTGTGTGACTCCATGACAACATTTTGTACTTGTGTTTTCACCCTCTGGGAGAGCCATGGTGAAAGTCATGTTGAGGTGACAACGTCATGCAAGTGATGAACACTTGTACACACCATAGCATGGTTGTAGCCATTATGGTTGATATCGTGTTGAGGCGATATCTGATATCACGATGAGGTGATATCTTTCTTTTCCACATATGGGTGTTGCCATTGTGGTAGCCTTCACGATGAGGTGATAAGCTCCTTTCATGGATTGAGCCATGTTGATTAACATCACTATGAGGTGATACATTTTGTGCAACTGGAAGTATCATCCCTAGCTGAGAGGGGGTGTTGATGTTCTAAGCAACTTTGGGTTGTTTCTTCCAGCGCACCTACTCCAAGGAGTCACATAAATTAAATGATAGCCTAGTCGGCTATTTAATTTATATCCATTAAGTCTATAATCATTTACTTGCATTGAGCCGACCTACCTTATATTTATTGGAATTATTTATATTTCTAAGAGAGCCGATCTGTTCGAGATGTGACCTTATTTTGTATAAATACAAGGTCGCTTTGTTCATTTGTATATCAAGTTCATTCATAATATTCGCATTCCTAGAAGAAGTTCGCACTTGTGCAGCAGATCATTATCTTGTAGCAGCAGGCCGAATTCAAGAAGAAACATATTCATTTGTATCTTTGCATCTAGGAGAGGTGCGATTGTTCATTGTATCAAATTCGGCCATTGTTGGGCCTGAGTTTTAAGCAGATTTCTGCTCTTGTTCTACAATATATAAGAGAATTATTTGCTGGGTTTTTCTCCCTTAGGAGGAGGGTTTTCCCAGGGTATCTTGCTGTGTTTATTGTCTTATGTGTTGCAATTTTCTGAGTGCTTTCAGTTATTTAATCTGATCTATGAAACACTAACACCACCTAACTTCAAAAGCTTAATATATCCTTTAAAATGCCAATGAATGGGAAGCATCGATGGTTGGGAGATCTTTCGGAATTGTTGGGGGTTCAAAGATATTTGGAACCATTGAAATCCCAACAATAATGAATTTGACCCCTCTAACAAGATTTAATAAACCACAAAAACAACAAGAAAAGAGAAATTTTGAACAAGTCCATACATATGTCAAAAAGAGGATAACCCATAACTTTCAATTGGCATAATATTTTTTATTGCAAATTGGCCACATCATCTATAACAGCCTCGCAAAACTCCCTGTCAAACCATTCTGCTCCAGCTTTTATGAAACTCACAATTTAATTAGTTCCACAAATTTCCTAGCAAAAAATTGATAGTTTAATATCTCCCAAATGGTAAGGAGTCTTGATCTGAAAATTTGCCACATTGTGTTAAATAGCCCCAGGAATGTCCCTGTAAAAAAAATTCATTCCAGCCCTTACAGATTTTCAAAACAATTGTTTCCATGATTTGCCATACTGCACAACCTCTTCCGAGACTTCAACTAAACAAATGGACAATTGCTCTCTGAACTAACATGCAACTTGTAAGTTAGATGCAATTAACTTGCACAAAATTGATCAAATGTGACATTCCTAAGATGGGAAATTATGACAATTGCCACGGGAAACAAGTGACGCTATCAATTCGCAACTAATATCAACTCAACAAAGGTGTTTGATGCATGACGACATTTGCCATTTTGATGCAAAAAAAAATCAAATTGTAGTGTCAAAACAAGGCTACCAGGGGGCATGGTGCTACAAGACATATTGTTAAAGTTGATAAGAAGATACCGATTCTGGAAATGGGGAATGATGCCATAAAGGAAGCTAATCATTATGTAGAAATGGTCTCATCTAAAGGTTTAACTCTATTTGGCCCAACCTGCCAAAGTTGCATAAATGGGTAACCAATTCTTGGAAAAGCTTTCTATCTACATCTATTGTGATTTATCCTTATGCTCTAGCCTTTTTTATCATCTCTTGTGAATCAAAAGGTAGAGGATAGAGATTTCATTCTTGCAGAGGAACCCTTGGTCTAAGGAAATGCTTCTCTAATTGTCAAGCCTTGGTTCCTAGATTATAATCCTATGACAACTTGGTTCTCATGTTGGAGACCAAGGTTCAAATCTCCACAAGTGAAACCTTAGTATTGGTGGACATGCATAAGTGGTGGTCCCTCTTGAGTAGATTGGTAGATACCTATAGTCCAATGGGTGATTGGCATTCAAACCGAAAGAGTACACAGGAAGAATTGGAGGAGCACATGAGAGCACGTTGCCCTACCAAGGGAGTTAGGAGGTGAGAAATTCAAGCCAGAGGAGCATGCTAGAGTATAAGAGGCAAGAAGGAAGATGAGTGGTTGCCTTGCAAAAGGAGTGTTTGCCTAGCAAAAGGAGAAAAGAGGTGAGGCATTCAAGCCGTAGGAGCACAAGAAGAAGAATTATAAATTTATAAGTCTAAAAATACAAGAAGGAAGAGGCGTGGTTGCCCTACAAGAGTGGTTCCATTCTAGAAGGAGATAGGCAATGAGGTGTTCAAGTTGTAGGAGTACAGGAAGAAGAATTATATGTCCAATGGTACTTCCAATAGGAGAGCATTAGATTGAGCAAAAACCCCACGTGGTGTAAATAGAGGGGCAGCGGGGTTGTTACCAACCCTCAGCTAAATAATGCAAATATATACAAGTTCAACTATACATGACACTGAAATTTAAGTTTAGACATTCATATAACAATATATTATTTATTGTTAATAATAATCATATTAAATCCAATATTAAACTAAGTCAGATTTAATTTAATAATGAAAACTAGATTTCAAAATAACTTAGGGTACCCAAATTTAAATTACCAGATTTAAACTAATTTAAAGTCAAAGTTCAAGTTAAGAATGGAATCAATAATACTGCTGGGACCAGACTTAGCCAGATTGAATTGTTTCCTCAGGTCTGCTCTAATATTTTAATACAAAATAGTCTTTTTGTAACTCAAGCTCCAAATAAAATGAACCATGTGATGTAACTAGAATCAATGAAACGATTACATCCTTACGATTTCAAAGGGAGAAGTGCAACCGAATTAACATACCATAATAAAACCTAAAAAAGCCAAAACACAAGAAACTTAAATCAAACAGCAGGCAAAAACAGTTTAAAGGTTGCATAAGGGCTGTGGGAAGGTTTTTAAAATTGTTTTTTAAAGAAATGGAAATATATTTCTCTAAAAATACAGACAATATTATTTTTTTTTGCATCAGGGACGTCTGAGACATCCCAAAGATGGTTGAGGGACATCTCAGATGTCCCCAGCCATCCTGGCAACAACGGAATGACATTCCACATGTTTCAGAGTGGGGGACACATCCACATGTAACCTTGAGAAAATTGGATCTCCAGTTAATTACAAAAATTCAAGTCTGGTTTAAATTTAAGGAAATCTACAATGTCTGGACTAAGAAACATATGATTAAAAAACTTACCAACTCAGACACCTGACTTGTTACAACAGAAAGTGATGGGCCACCAGGCCCTGACCACGTAACTGTATGACCCTGCAGTTAAGGATTACATAGTTAATGTTTGTCTTCAAAGATTTTTCATAAACAGTGCATAGAACCTAAAGTAGAAAGAAAGAACTAGTTCAATCAAGAGTTAATACCTCTTTGTTTCTGACAGCCATGTGGCCTGGGGGTGGCGCAGGAAGAGCTTGAGAAGGAAGTGTTACAGATTTACCCCATCCAATCTTCAGTTCATACTCATAAACAACAACACCTGAAATATTCAAAATTCAATGGAATCAGGAATAGGAATCCCATATGCAAAGACAATATAAGTTGTTACATATAGATCTATGATGAAACAAAATGTCGCCAACTAAAGTCAATTTCTGGAAGATAGCCATCAAGATATCATTCAAATGTAGAATTTAAATAGCACAAACATGGTGTAAATTAATTCTGCAATATATGAGCAGAAACTGTTATTTGAAAATTAAATCAGAATCTTGGGCTAATTTACCTGAAATAAAATGAACATAACAACTTCACAACTAAGACTGCCAGTTAATATACATGCACAATTGAATGGGGCAGTGGTTCCATGGACAAGTCATAAAGACTGATGCAGATGGATCTATTAAGAAATAAAATGTCACAAACAGAATTATACTGCTCATTTACATGACCTTATTCAAATGAAAAATGTGCATCATACAAGCATGGTGCAAATTAGTTCTTCTAGAGATAAAAACAAAGATACTGTTAGTTAACTCAGGGCATAAAATTTAGCACTTACCAGGGTTTCTCCAGAAATTAAAAATAAATTTTATAATAAGTGCTTGTAACAATGTCAAATTGTACATCATTAACTAGAATTTCTTTAATTTTTAAAAGAGCAACTTGATTCAAGAAGCCACTCAAAATTCAAAAAGAATTCTCCAAATCCAAGTCTGTTTCCACAAATTACAGTGTCCATAGACAGGACAGACAATGGCATTCATACAGCAAAGCAAATTTTGGTGTTTGCATTATCCCAAAGATTGTCATCAGAAATGATATATGTTCATGCCTGTTATTTTCACCAGGAAGGTTTTTTTAATTTTTTTCCTCAACCAGAACTCGAATTCCCTGAGCTTCAATTCTCACCCCACTTTAAAGAGGTTTATTGAAGCCACCAATATTGGAAACCTCATTTCTGCATATAATAAAAAAGCAAGCCCCAAAAGAACAATACCTAAAAATAATAAACTAAGAAGTATACTGCAGAACCTCACACAACATTCTGTGAAAACATATTCAGCCTAAGTAACTAGAAGTTCACCAAACATCAAACCAGTAAAAATGCTCTAGATTGAAAAAGAAATCTAACTCAGCTGTCATTTTACAGGTTTTCCTAATGAGCCCCCTACTCAAAAAACTCACTTCTGGTGTAGAATAACAAATCAATTTCCTAATAAATATTATGCATAGAGAATAATGAAATTCAAATAACATAATATCGTAGAGAACCTTATATAAAGTGTTCTGGCACAATCCATTTACCTTACTCCCAACAGAATAAAGTAACCTACTCAAAGGCAACCAGTAAAAATAGCTCCCATTAGGGAAATAAAATCCATTAGCTAATAATACAGACAATCGCCACCATTTTGCACTTTCTTTAAACAAAAATTTCTATATAGAAAGATAATGCTTATAAAGTTACATCCAGCTACATTTCTTAAGCATAATTTTCTCTTATTAGCGTATGCCGTACTTCAGCAAATCAATCATAACAGTTTATGTTATTCAACCTCTGATTGCCTCAACTCTAAACCTCTTTATTATAATTTCAGAATTTCCATATTCTGCATTTGCATTCTCACATCTGGATGGTCCTTTAGCTTACATACAACAAGATATTCATCTACAACTATTTGAATCTGTGAATATTTGAAACAACAGGGTTCTTGTGGCATATAAAACCCAACAGCATCTATGTAAGGGTGCCTATGTGTGTTACTCTAACATGATCCATACAATTCTTATCCATTTTTAACCAGCTGGATTTTTCACAGTGAAACATTTTTAGATATCATTTATGCCATTCAGGATTAAATTCACACAGTATTTAATACACAAGTAATTCCTTTAATGACCCATTTTTACAAATAGTCGTTTGCTCTATGACCCAACTCTCGTACAAAGCATAAAGTTTATAGAAAGTGACCACAACTTATATAGAAAAAGAAAACAAAAACAAAGTTAAAAAAAGAAAGATCTTTCAAAAAGACATTAAATATATAAAGATTACTAATATTTATTGAGAAAAGAAGGTTAAAAAAGGAGTTTGATTTTTTTAGCAAGGATTAAAGTAATGAATTTCAGTGAAAAATAACAGCCCGTGTTTTCTTTGGGATGGAGAGGCTTAACTCAAGGTATTCTGAGTAAAGAGAACAAAAAGAGTTCAGTACAAAAAAGTGTTTTGAACAAGTTACATTATATAAAAACTAGAAAAAGGAGCAAACCAAAAAGGTAATCAACACCCACCTTCAACAGCACTTCAACCATTTTTATGGTGATTTTCTGGGATATGATGATAAGATGGATTGAAACCACTTGGAAAACAAGATCATCCAATTTAAAGAGATGTGCTCTAATCCAAAGTGGCTATCAATAACAAGTTCATCTGAGAGAGGAAATTGGAAAAAAAAACTTTCAAACATATTACATATATGACGTAAAATCAGTACCATAGTCTCCTATGCTTGTAAAACAAATGTCAGACTGCATATTCTTTAGTGCTGTGGTGAAGACCACTAAATCAATGGCCTATCAGAGTAAAACAGCATTTCTATCTCAAACAAACTTGATTAAATGCAGAACCAATTACTATTGTTGGACTAAACCTTTAAGGGTAGCAAGTAAATGTAAAGTTGATGGTGAAGGGAACTGGAAGGGTTTGCAATCACCTAGTACAGATTTAATTATCATCTCTTGAACCAATTTGAACTTCCAAGGTCTATTCAATTGATTGATACAACTAAGGTAACTTATCCAGAAGGTAAATATTTCTGATTGGGAAACCTTTGCAGCTTCTAAATGCATGCCCCCTTACATTTGTCATTGAAACCTCAATTGATATCAACGACAAATTGAACATGAATGAGATAAAAACTAACCAACATACAATGCACATAGCTCAAAATGTTAAGTGAAAAATTAGACATGAATGCAAAAAAATTATGAGTCATTCTTCCAAATTGACAACAAATTATAGGTCGATTATCCTTCCCAAATTAGTTTGGCTTATGATGACACCAAGAAAGGAAAAACCATCCAAACCAATTTTTGTAGGAAAAACACTAAAAACAAGTAGGACAGAATTTTAGTCAGCAGAGAACCGGAGGAAATTACAGTTTTGTGAAGTAGATCACCAAGTTGAAAATGACAGTAGTGCAGATAACAATGATATTATGATTTGAAACTTCAGAGTACATAAAGAAGAAAAGAAGTGCTCCTCCTTATTTATTCTGGCAGTACACATAACATTGTCAATTCATCAACTGCCACAAAGATTGAATTTCTTGTCAAAAAAAATTCAAAAAGTCAAATGGCCATGCAGAATTTGAGCCTTTTGATGAACTTTTTATGCTTAGCCTCTACGAGTTGATATACTACTGAGTGTTAAATAGTTTCAGGAATTGAGCACATTCAAAAGTTAGAAGATTTAGAACTCTGCCAATCGAGTTGATATCATCTCGCAGAATGAAGAATGATATGAGAAGAACTACAACATTCATAGAGTGA
Source organism: Sequoiadendron giganteum (assembly GCA_007115665.2). Lineage (NCBI taxonomy): Eukaryota > Viridiplantae > Streptophyta > Pinopsida > Cupressales > Cupressaceae > Sequoiadendron > Sequoiadendron giganteum. The sequence continues at coordinate 236,967,445 of CM021101.1, forward strand.
TGCTATGCCATTAATCAGTTGCAAAGAGGGAAAAGCAGAAAAGATAAGCAATGAATTAAATCATTAATAATCACATTCATTTTTCAAGATTTTATGTTGTCCAACCAACAGCTTTCAAGAATCACAAACTTAAGCCAAAGGAGAGATTGTAACCATCATTCATGCTTTAGCTAAATGATAGCAATACTTAGGGTAATGACTTAAAAATTACCATGCACATGTTTAATGATATTCATGACTAACTAACTTCTGGGCTTCTGAGTTTCTTTAAACTTATATTATGTCTGCTTACCACCATCATCAAATGTGCCATACAAGTTGTCATAGATAATCATGACTCACTAACAACTGGTCATGTTAGTTTCTTTAAATCCTATTACAAAGTGTGGTGAATTTTAAATTGAAAAGAAATATAGACTGATACAAAAGTATGTCAGAGAATGCAAAACTTTTAAAAGAATGAAGAGTGATTCTTGTATCCAAGATGGATCCAACCTTTCACATTCCTAGCCAAAAGAGAAAGAGATTTGTAAGGATTTGACTTATGGATTACCTAATTTTGAATTAAAAAGCACATGTTCATGAGACAGTAGATCGTCCAACTAAATATGTTCAATTCTAGGAAAAAGCAAAACCGTGGAATACATCAAATATGGTGAAAGCTTTCAGGAAAGATTTGTAGAAGCTACATGGATCTCCTAAAGTAATTGATTGTGATAGAGGATCTCTTTTAAAATTAATTTCTAGAAGGCACTATGTTTATGACTTGCCACATCCTTAACCATGAGCACTTTGTATCATCTGCAATTAAAAGGTAAGAGTGGGTTTCTGGAAAAATATTTAGAAGGGCATTTCAGTTCTGCTCTTGATAAGAAAAATCAATGGTTTAAGTGTTTATATGTCACAAAATGGAGGTGCCCTTTGCACGTATCAACTTCTGAGACTCTAATGATTTCATTGGTATCAATAAAAAACAGTGTTCCACAAGGACGCGTCCCACCCAACCCCCACGTTTCCAAGACGGAGATGTCTCCGAGACATGGGGATGGGTTGGGGAAGTCCCCCCACCGCACCTCCACTGCCGCTAGTTCACCTGGGACGGTTGGGAAACGCCAGGGATGTTGAGACATCACGGGGACGCCCAAGCATCCCTCAAGTGTCTCGAGGACGCCCAAGCATCTCCCGAACCTGTGCATGCAAAATGTGTTTTTATTTTTATTTCTTTTTTTTTTTGTCGATTTTTGTGCCAAGGGACAAGCCCTGAAGGCAAGTGGGCCCCCTCCATGCCCTCTAACCTTTACAAAACACTCACAAATCCTCACTTTTTCCTCACATTTGGTTTTCTATGTTTCCCAACAGCTAGGTGAAGAAGTGAGAAAAGAGTGATTGATGGACTCAATGAGTGAGATTGAGCATCATTGAGGTGTTGCAAGTGCAAGAGGAGTGAGAAGGAGCAAGAAGAAGAAGAGGAGGATTCTACATCATCTTGGGGATTTTTCAAGCACACGGTAGGTTTTTTTGACTATTTTTTGAAGTTTTTTCAATATATATATTTTTTTTCTAAGTTCCATTTTCAAAACCTAATTTGATGTTGAATCTTGATGAGAAACTGAAAAATGAACATTGAACATTGAAAGGAATCTATAAATATGCATTTGTAGCCATGTTTATGGAATTATGATTAAAAAATACTTAATAAACATGGCTGTAAATGCATATTCATATATTCATTTCAATGTTTATTGTTCATTTTTCATTTTCTCATCAAGATTCAACATAAAATTTTAAATTTTATTTTCAAATTTGTTAAACTAGGCTGAAACTAGGCACTTATAGAATTTATATTGTTTATTGCAGTGTCACAATGAGCTCTCATGACATGAGTGAGGATGAGGTTCATAGAGAACCTGAGGTTGAGAGGGGTGACAATGGGGCTGAGCCTGAAGCCCAAACAAGTTCCATGGCAAGTGCAGCAAGTACTATAGAGTGCCCCTCTGCATTACTGGCAGAGTATGCTAGGGGTCCTTTTGATCGTAAGTCTCCTCTCAAACAGTTTTCAACAAAATTACTAGGAAGGCCAAGGACATCTGGTGGCACAAGGAGGTGGAAGTGCAAGTTTTGTGATCTAGAATAGTATGGCAGCATTACTAGAGATAATGCACACTTTTTTATTCAAGGAAAAGGTGTGGAGACATGTTTTTTTTTGGTGCAACTGGCAAACCTCAAATACAAAGCTGAAATAAATAAGCTATGGGGTGTTCCTGATGACAGTGCAGCTACACCCATAGAAGAAAAAATCACCCAGTACCTGGCGGACACGCAAGTACAGGGCCAGCGAGTAAATCGCAGCATTACTCAGCCTGATTTTAACTGAAAAAGCGCCGCAATTTTTTGCCCTAAAAATGCAAAAACGTGTGATTTGATGCAAGAAAACTTGTATAAAGCTAGAGTATTAGGTTCTAAGTCAAACAAAAAGGAAAACGTGAATTTTAATCCTTCATACACGACGCAACAAGGGTGGAAAAAAGGGCGACGAAGGCAGAAAAACTCCATACGCGAAATCCACGATTTACAAGTATTTTTTGCCACTTTTCTATGATGTGAATGTGCTGATCGCTGCTGGTTGATGTGTATGCTTTATACACTTCAATTTCAGAGTATGCTTTATCAAGGTTATGTGCCTTACACACCTCGATTTCAGAGTAGACTGCAATTTCAGATGCATTATGCTAAATACAAATGCATACATTCTTTAAGAATTTTTCAGAAATATTTACTATGAGTTTGGTGCACGATATTCTTGCACAACTACATTATTTATTAAAGATCACCTATTGGGATATTTTTCTTCTACAACATATTCATAATCTCCAAGTTCAATATATGGTTTTAAATGTTTCAATAGAAGGTATATTGGGTAAATTAAATAGGTTTTATTGCTTCTATTGCTGAAAAAAAAAATTCTAACACACAAGATGACCTGGTTAAAATCCACTTGCCTGACAAGTAATACAATACTACCAAAGTTATCTTTAGCTAAGCTGGAAATGTTTGTGCCTTTTTCTTTGCACTATTACCTAATGGCTCCAGGGAGAGGGGCTAGCTAATTGGTGCTTCATAAAAAATATAGGATTCAATACCAATGATTCCATATATTCTTTTGCAAACGAATCCCCCAGATTTTAAACTATTTGATTGCAACAAATAAGATATTTCTTTTTTATATATTCAAACATTTTTTAATAAAGAATTGACATATTTAGTTGAAAGCAGAATTATAAGCACTAGTCTCTTGATTTTTATTCCCGACATAGGACCTAATCAATGATTTTCTTTGTCTGGGTGGGAGACACCCTGCCCCACTTCCCCCCTTGCCTCTCCCTGATTGAATGAATACTAGCAAGAATCACCTATCATGAATATTGTGTCCAGGTGTTTTAAATTTTAGTGAACCTGAGCTACGTACATTTACAGTTTACCCAAGGTTTGCTCTAATGACACATCAAATTCAATCTGCCCTTTGTATACAAGTTAGATCTTTTATTGCATCTTTTATTTCGTTTTTAATCTTCCAATCAGATCGAGTTCATATTGTAGGACAGCTCTTATACTTTTTGCCTTTTTGCCTCCAATCCCACTATGGACCCAATCTTGGTTTAAATCTGATGTGTTTATGTATTGGAGTCCAGTGCTTTATTTTAGTAATTGGGTTCTCTCGCAGACTTAACTCATAAGTGACTGAATCTTTTGAATTTGAATTATGATTGGCCTTATTGCTTAACAGTGAACTTCATTTTTTATCTCTTAATGTTTATCTTGGCTCTCTTTTGCTAGGTATTTTGCTAAAAGAATATGGCTTCTGCAAGTAAAAAGAGTGGTGGCAAACCAAGAGATCTTTGTTGGAAACATGGAACACCAGGTGCAGTGCGAGGAGAGGTTATTTGCATCCATTGCACCCGGTCTATCAATGGTGGCATAAACCGACTCGAATACCACCCTGCACGAATCCCTTGCCGAGATGTTAGACCATGTGAAGTGGCATCCGAAGAGGTTGAGAGGGAGGCCAAAGCACTCCTTGCAGCATTTGAGAAAAGGAAGGAAAATAAAAAGAGAACAACAGAGGCAGTGGCAGCCCCATATGCAGATTTCAATTCTACAGGGTCACAGAGAGATATGGGGGGCTCTTCTTCTCTTGGGCCATGGATGCGAGGATCAGGAACTAAAAGTGTGGGCAGCCTTGGTTCTAGTTTTTTGTTCCAAGTAATACTCCTAGTGTGCAACCTTCATTGGAAGGTACTGCATGGAATAGAGAGTTGCAAAATGAGGTGAAGTTGGCATGTGCGATATTTGGTACTACAACAATATTTTGTTCAATGTTGCTTCTAGTCCTTATTGGGAAGGGTTGGTCAATGCATTGACCGTGGCAAGTTAAGGGTTCAAGGCCACAAGTCGTCATGAGTTGAGTGGGCCATTATTGCAGAATAATGTCCAAAACACACGCCGACTAGTGGAGGAATAGAGGGGAATTTGGGAAAAGAATGGCTGCACATTATATCTGATGGGTGGACGGATGGCAGAAATAGGACACTCATCAACATTTTAGCAACTTCAGGGGGACAATTGGTATTTCTAAAATCGGTTGATGCCTCCAATGAAACAAAAAATGCAAAGACCTTGTGCAACATGTCGGATGAGGTGGTGATGGAAGTGGGGGTTCAAAATGCCATTCAAATTGTGATCGACAATACAGTTACATATGTGGCAGCCGGTAAACTTCTAATGGCGAGGCATTTGACATTAATTTGGAGCCCTTGTGTTGTCCACTGTCTTGACTTGCTCCTTGAGGACATAGGGAAACTAAGTTGGGTGAAGAATGTGATTGAAGATGGAAGGAATATCATGAAGTACATCTACAACCACATATGGGTCCTAAGTCTCATGAGAGAGCACACTGATGGTAAGGATCTTGTGCGATCAGGAGTCACACGCTTTGCCACCAATCTCCTTATTATAGGGAGATGATGTCGATGATAGCAAGGGAAGGACCATTATATGTGCCACCACGTGAGACTAAATTAAGGACCAGGATCTTGGATAAGAACTATTCCAAGATCAATGTGTTGATGGAGAAAATGAAGGAATGTTGGGTGAAGACTGGATGCAATATAGTCATGGATGGTTGGACGAACATTAGCCATCGTCCACTCTCAATATCATGGTTACACGTACAAAGGGCACATACTTTCTTAAGGCAGTTGATTGTACAAGGCATCACAAAGATGCTGATTTTCAGTTTCATGTCCTCAAGGACGCTATTGAGGAGGTTGGGCCACAAAATGTGGTCCAAGTAGTGGCAGATGCAACACATGTGTACAAGCTGCGGGGAAACTTGTTGAGGCAGCTTACAGACATATTTGGTGGACTCCATGTTGTGTGCATGCCATGAACAATGCACTCAAGGACATGGGGAGGATTGAGTGGATCGGAGCAATGGTCAATGATTCTAGAGATGTGCAAATGTTTATCTACAACCACCACACTTCACATGCACTCTTCAGGAGCTTCTCTAAGGAGTTCTTGAAACCTACTAAGACTAGATATGCATCCTATTTCATTCTCTTGGAGAGAATGATTGAGTTGTAAGTAACTGCAACTCATGGAATTTGTGGGCTGAGTCCCAGACAAAGCAAGGGAGGAGGGTGAAGGATACAGTGAAGAGTGATGTGTTTTGGAGTGATGCAAAATATATAGTCTCCATCATTACTCCAGTTTTCCACGTCATCAGATATGGAGATGCAAATGAACCGAACCATGGAGAGGTGTATGAGTGCATTGATTCTATGCTTGACCAGATAAGGGTTGTCATGTGAGAGGACCTCACATTAGCATTCTACAATGAGCACATTCAACCAATCATTCATCAAAGATGGGAGAAGCTCAACACTTCCTTGCACATGGTTGCCTATGCATTGAATCCTAAGTGGTACAAGACTAGGCCTGGTAGAGTTACACCGAGACAGGATGCTGAGGTGAAGGCAAGGTTCTTGAGGGCTATTGAGAAGATGTATGATCCTGTAGATGCTAGCATGATTCACACTGAGCGGACCAAATTTGCCACTCTTAGGGGTTATTCTGATGCGGCACAGAAGGACCCAATTTTGTGATGGACTTGCCATGGATCGAAATCTTTGACTACCACTCTAGCCATTCGATTGCTATCTCATGTTTCTAGTTCTTCAATTGTTGAGAGGAACTGGTCTACCTATAGCTTCATCCACTCTCTTAAGAGTAACAGACTTACCTCTAGGAGAGCAGAGAAGCTTGTGGTTGTACATAGTGTTTTGTGTCTCATTGACCGCAAAACACTTGTGTACAAAGAGAGTCCAGCAGCATGATGGGATGTAGAGCAAGAGGAGCTAGCACAAATTAATGAGGATGCTACGACTTCAAATGCAAGGCTGGTTGGTATTAGTTTGGTGGAGCTTGACCATGAGGAGTCCAATAGTTCTAGTGATGAGGAGTTTGGGGATGATTAGAGGCCTCCCTTCACTACATTTTGACATTTTGTACTTATTTTGATATCATGCTACTCATTCTAATCATCTTTATGATATTTTCAATATAATAGAAATCTCCAATTTGATATTTTCATTTGTCAAAATTTATTTGGTATTCAAGTATTTAAAATTTTACTATTTAGTATTTGCAATTTTGCTATTTTACTAATTTGCCAAAGTTTCATTTGAAATGTAATTCTTATACATCTTTTTATAACTAGTTTTTCAAGTGTTGTATGTATTTTCCATTTGACTACATCAGAACAATATAAAAATCAATTACAGACAAAAAAAACTAGTGAGTCTACAAAATGGCTGCCACATTCTGGCATGATATCCTCAATGACAATAAAACGTGAAATTTGTATGTATGCATTAGAAAAAAGCACTCTTAATTGTCAAGAAAGATAGGTATTTGTGCTCAAAGTTACAACCCTAATCTACAAAAAGCTAAGTTGCAGGGATCAGCTTAAGGAAGTCCCTATCTTTAGTTTCTGACACTGAATCAGATGTGGAAAGTTGAAAACTGCACTGTCAATGTTCGAGTTGTTTCTGGACATGCCCAAGAATGTCAAGGCAGTTTCTTAAGTCAAAAAAATGTCCATTCATAAAAACAAAAATAGATGCAACCAATCTAATCTAATCTAACAATAACCTCACTTGAAGCTACAGTCAAAATCACAAATAACAAAATATGATCAAAACCTGAAACTCAAATAACACATAGATATCTTGCTACTGAGCTCAAAGTTTAGCGACAGAATGCTGCTGAGAAGCATTTGCTACTAAGAATGTCTTAGCCCCAACTTTCAATTGTTGGGCTTACTCACATTGCACAACTTGAACTAACAACTGCAAACAAATTTTGCAACATTAGATGTTGAACACGGCCAACAAAAGTAACGCTAGAGATTACTTATATACTTATAGTCTTGTTCAATCCAAAATTTCCAGCTATGTCCTTCCTATAGGTAGTTGTTGAAAAATGGAAGAGCGAAAAAATTAAAGATTCAAACCATAATAGCATAGCCAATAACACAGAATAATAATATTATTAAGTTATTCAATGGTTTTCCATACATCACCATATGGCTTTTATGAGGCCTTTTCAAGACATAACTACCCAAATCACCCAACAACTAGCATGATTCAAACTAAACATTTTATTTGCTAATATTATTAAGTCACTAAGGTGACTTTATTACAAAATGTAAACCTTATTTTCTAACACTCGCCTCTTAAGGTTTACAATACAAAAAACAAAACGAAAAAATAAAAAAACATGCCAACCAAACATAACTTCATATTCTTGAGAAAATTCACTATGAAAACAATTTGTAGGCCAAGTAGAACTCCATCAAGCTGCCTTGCAACCCTCAAAAGGTGTAGCTACCAAGTTGAATTCCCAAGCTCCGAGATTAATACCTCCCCAAACTCCCAAATTATTGGACAACAATCCATGCCAAGCTACATCCATAGTACTCCATCAAGTTGTCTCATGACCCTCATAAGGGTATAATTCCCAAGATCCACAAACTCCTAAACTATCTAGGCAAAAATCCATGCTAGATTTTCATGTACACTTGATTTCTTCTTGTCTTCAAAATGTGTGCTTCTTAATATATCTGACCTCTCTTAAGCTTTAGCAGCTAGATGTAGCAACAATATCTCCAAAAACAACATGAACAAATATATTGCATGCACAAAAGCACAAGTGTTGGGTTCAGCCAATAATGCACCTATTTCATACAAATAACTTTAATAATATATTTTAAAATGGCAAAAATATAAACCTTATATCTCCAAGAAAAGCAAACCTGTGCCTATAAATATTTCAATGATGTGACTACAGACTTATTTCTTTGATTACAAAAAGTCTTAACTACTATTTCACAAAGCATGTGAACAAAATTAGGAACCCCTATAAGATTTAGAGGCCTCGAAGACAGCACAAACTTCTTTATCAGTCCTTTTTAAACCAATCCATCTACCTATCACTTTTAACTCATATTGAAATCAAACTTTGTTTTAAAATGATTTGGAGAGATTAGAAAATTCTAGTGAACCATAAATAATCTTTGCTTACTAGAGGTTGTAGAATGGCCCTCACATGCACCAAGATCCTTTGTTTGTTTCACTTTAAATTATGTTATTTATCCCTTGCTTTCCAAAGGGTTTCAACCATCACCAAGTGGAATGGAGGCATTCCTTAAAAGAATAAATAAAATTGTTTATAATAGCCTATACAAGTAAATTATCATCTTATTCCAATGAGAATTAGTAACATGATCACCACTACACTTCCCTAACCACTTTCCACATGGTCACCATCAGCAATGTTGAAAAAACAAACCTATAAACTTGCTTGCATATCCAAGCCCTAGCCACAATTTTGCAACAACAAACCACTCGATTGGTAACAATTACATGCCCATTTTCAATTGTATTTTCCACAAGTTTTTGCTCCGCATTTTCTTCTGCCCTTTGTGAGTATTGATCCCACACCAATACCTTCCTTCCTTACACGTGATGGTTGAGATCCCTCAACAACACAAACAAAACTTAGGCAATGGCTCTAATAAACATATAGTGGCCTCTTGAAACTTCAACTTCTCTATTGCCACAACAATCTATATCTTTGACAGAGTATTCCCATGTTCTCTTCACAATGGTAGGATCATCGAGTGCTCTTGTAGTTTGCATTCAATAGGTAACTATGAGAGATTCACGATTTATGATGCCCTTCCTCTAGATTAACATCACATTTTTTAACATTTGTTCATTCCTTTGCACACTTCTCGATAACATAAGTAATGATAGTCAAGCCAGGGGATTCACATTATTTGCCCAGAGTCTAAGCTGTTTCACTTAAGTGTGAGAAGATAAATAAACTGGTTCTACATTCATTTAAGCTCCATAGCAACCCTGCTGTAGGAGCAGCTGTAATTTTGTTTGGTTATGTACTTGGAATTTTCATGGATTTGATGTGTGACCAATTCACAAGATGCACATTTGAGATTTCCAAGTGTTTCGGTTTGTGTTTTAAATTGCAAGAAGTTGATTGTACAATTCTATATTTTTCATATGGAGAAGGATTAGCTTTTCTGATATTGCAAGAGTATAATTTCAAATAGTTTGCAATGCAGATGGAACCTTCTAAACTTGCAGTATACTGGGCAATAAAGTGTTGGTAATTATTTTGTCATGTGATGTGTGTGTATGTGTGCATGTCACTAGATAAGTTGTTCTATTAAAGAAAGAATACGTTTATGTTGCCTAGGTGCGCAGCAAAATATTACTGAGTTGATTGGATAATGATCACATATAAAAAAATGCAGAAGTTAAGAACACATTGACAGGTGGTCGATTTGTCCAAGCTTTCACGTTCAGTCTTGTCAAGATATCAAATGATGTTATCATAGTGTCGGAGGGGGTAGTATAGGTTTTTAGTAGCCATCAAAAAGGCATTAATTTCGCATACGATACCCCTCCAAGTGGAATCCCACGTGAGATTGTTTTCCAGTCACCTTATATATTGTTCAAATTCTGTATTCTTGGGTTTTGACCACATGACCAAGCTCAGTAATAAGCTTGAGATTGCCAATCCACCTGCATCCAAAGTACAAAATTGGAACTCTGCCCTCCCTTTGCAAACCAAATGTCTTGACCAATAATCCTATTAAATTGCCTAACTAACAATTGATTCAATTTTGAAAACTAGGTTGCCATAATTGGTGTCAATTCCAAACCATCACAGTTGAGTTGCATCTTTTGGCACTAAATAAACATGCAATAGCGTGATGTGCTGAGACACATAAGTTGGCTGCCAATAGTGGCATAGTATGATGGTTAAGTTGTTGTGGTGTTGTTTTTGCCATCAAGGTTCAAACCCCACTAGGGTATAATTGTTGAATGTTTAAAATGGGGATGAAGTCCCCCATTTGTGATCTCCCCGGTTCATAGATCCGGGTCAAAAGTTTTTACCTCTTAAAATAATGAGACACATAAGTTGGCTGGTGTGTCAGATACACATGGATTAATAACTGTTGTGCATTATATAAGGAGAAGAATTGAATCTTACATCTGTGTCAAGCTAACTTGGACTACCATATTTTAGGAAATTGAATTTACTTTATAAGTTCATTTCAGGTCAGATTGAAAAAGTTTGTTGCTGGACAAGGTATTAGTCAAAAAATAACCCTAATTGGAGACTTATTTGAAGCAAATGAGGACATGTTAAATGATGTTCAAGACAGATTTGCGAATGGTGAGTTTGTAGATGGCAAAGGAAGAAAATTGAAAGATATTAAGGACCTCAACAATAGTATCAACTGAGCCCCCATTCATGGGGTAAGATAAAATAACGTTGAAAGCAATAAGAGCTATCAAAGTGCTGTTACACACCAAAAAATCAGTGGGACCCCCCTCTAGTGGATTTTGTAAAATTAAATTGATGGCGCTTCTTGAGGCAACATCAGAAATGCTGGGAAATGATTTGTATTGACAGATGCAAATGGAGAATTTGTATATGGCAGCTCCCAATTCCTAAGAGTTAGAACTAATAAAGAGGCTGAAGGTGAAGCATTAGTGGCAGGCACGGCAGCTATGACAACCAAAAGGATTGACAATCATATTGTGGAAAGGGATTCCCTGATATTGATTAACACTTTACACAAAGGTTCCTGCCCTAATTGGAGGCTAAGGTGTTATGTAGAAGAGGCCTTGGATCTGGGCTCTAATTTTGCCAGTGTAAGTTATCTACACTGTCAACACAATTTGAATGAAGTGGCAGATTTTATGGCTAATTTTGGTGTTGATCGTGAACCTCTTATGGCCCTGTATAGCCATCTTTCTAATTATTTGGAAGGTATAAATCAACATTTAAGATATAAGCCTTCATGATTGCTAATTAATTAGTCTTTAAGGCCTTTCTAGTCTCTCTTGTTGACAGCAGTTTTTAATTATTGTGGTTTGATTGTGCCGTGCATAATACTCAGTCAAAGTTAAAATTTATTTTCATTGGCTTGTTTTATTTTCTTTGGCTTGTGTGAAGCATTTCATATAGGAGTCACAGGCTGCAAGTAGTGTCTGATTGGGCGATGCATTGTTGTGTTCTCTTTGATCATTTGGGAGCTGCTCTGTGCGTTGCCCGCATTCAGTGGGTTTTACATATGGCTTATAAGTGGCAGGTGAAGAAAGGTCACAACTCTCAGTGCAAAAGGATTGTTTCAGACCAGCGTTTGATCTCCATTTTCTCCTGCAATTTGGATGCTACCCTGGAATTTGTTGAGGCAGTGATTGGGGAGGATGGACTTGGTGTTAGTGGCCCCCCTCATTCCAAAGAGATGGTCCAGCAAAATTGTATGGCAATATTAGCTATAGGGTTCCAAATGCTACTCTAAGAGTAAGGTTGTTACAAATGTTCCTCCCTGCCAAGTTTGAAGGCATGCTCATGCTAATGACAAGACAAGTTCTTGGAGTTGAGGATGTCAACATTGAGCTAGTGTTCAGGGTGGTTGAATTTGAAGCCCATGCTGAATAGGGTTTGTGTGTTAGAGAAGGAAGTGGGTGTCCTGTATGCTTACTAGAATGACTTAAGCAAGGTGCTGCATGGCCTTATTGTTACAATTTATAACAGCAAGCTGCAAGTGTCCGGTGACCAAACTGTTCCTACTTTTTGTCGTAATTTGATTCATCGTGCCAAGAAGAGAATGGAGATTCTTCCAGGGGTTTGTCTAAATGCCCTAAATCCCCTCATCACGCCTGGAGATTGTGCTATGGGTGAAATTGTTGATTGAGGCAATGCCTCTTCTTCAAGGGTTGGCCATTGGAGGTCATCTGATGGTAGTGGTATGTTGTGGTTTTGATTTTGCTTCATGGACTTTTGATAGTACTGGTGCCTCTGTTTCATGGTCTGGGGCACTGTGTTTGCCAGTGGCTCATGGCTCGTGCCTTGGCTTCTTGTCTGCTAATTAGTGTTTTGCTAGCGATGGATGGGTGGGTGTTCAAGCTTCTACTGTTATTTGAGGGGTCTTTATTGTGATGCATTTCAGCACTAGGGCTCCTCTATAGCTGGTGTCCCATTGTTTTTGGTATGTTGCTTGTTCTTTGCTTGGTGCTTTCAGTGCATGGCAGTTGATCGGTAAGGAGATTTTTGGCTCTTGGGTGGCAGCCCTGTTCCCAGGTAACGAGGTGTTTCTTTTGGCTCTAGTTTTATTAGCATTGTATGTTTTTGTTTTGTTCCTCTAGCTTCTTAGCCATTTGGCATGGTATTATTGTGCATTTGTAATGGTGTAATACTTTCTTGAGTTAAGACCCCTATAGATTCCACCAACTAATTAATCTAAAAACAAAAACAATAGAATCAACTAAGAAAGGTATCAAGACATCATTAAGAGGAAAGCCAAAATATGTTATAAGGTAATGAAAAATTTGATGTAATTGTGGCATAAAGTCAATATGGAAAGGACGAAAAACTGAAATTGAGAATTACATGTGCTTGATAGTCATATTAGGAACTTGAAATTTTGACCATGTACTATATGACAGCACCAACATTATTTCATACTGTTTGTTCACTTAATAGTCATTATTTTATCCCCTGTTCCTGTGTTTCTACACTGTGTTAAAAAAATAAATTGTGTGACCCTTACAAGTCCAATGTGATCAATATTTGAGGACCATTTAAGGTGCACAAATGGAACAACAACAAAAAATACACTTACAGAATTCAGAGCTCAATCAGACATATTTCCTTGGTTATAGGGTACCAACCTAAAGGGTAACCTTTAATAGGTAAAGCAAGTAGACTTTGAAGTAGGGACTTAAAGCTGCACAAACCTTGCATTTCATCCTTTGCTGCCTGACCATCAGCTCTGTTCATAAAAGCAACAAAGCCACAATTGCGTTGCCGTCTATGCTCCTCATCTGTTCTTGGCCACATTATCTTGACACTTGCAATAGGGCCAAACCGACCAAAGGTGCGTAGAAGGAAATTTTCATCCACCTTATGTTATTTGCAAACAAATTAAATAGAATTAGCATGGCTCAAATGCAATAAACATGCATCCAACTCTTTCGAGCACAGAAATATTGACCTTTGGACCTGAAAGACACTTTACCTGCGGTGACAAATTTCCTACATAAAGATTAGTTGTCTGAGGATCTCCATCATCAAATGACCCCAACAGTCTTCCACTTGGATCGAGCTCCTCTGGAATTTCATCAAAACGACTTACAGGCTGCATAATGTCAACAATAATGAAAAACAGATCTACAAAAATCATGAATATGTTGAAATCTCTCAGTTAATCAAGACAGTGCCCACAGTCTCAAATCTATGCATGAGTTACTCCTTACTCAAGGCAGCCAATCTGCCTTGTTTTATTATTTTTTCTCACTTCAACATAGAATTTCCAGCCATGATGCTTTTAGTTCACTTGGAAAAGTTTAGGTCATGCCTTCATTTTTTACAGCCAACAAAAAGGTGCTTAACATCACAGAAACTCCATAACAATTACAATTTGGCACATTATTCCTCTGATTAATTACCAGATTCTGACGCTCAATGGTTAAAGCTGCTATAAGATGGCTTGGACCATATAACAGATTAAATAAGCCACAGCTAGAAAGGGCATATACCATTGAGATTTCATTTGGCCTTCCTTCTTGTCGATGCTCACGATCCTGATTGCGTTTTTGTCTAAGTTCTTGCTCCAGCTTTAATTCTTCCATGAAATTATCTATATTGCGCATCTTTCCCTTTGCCTTCTCCTTATTTTTTTCATCTTCTTTCTACAGTGACATCATTTCAGAAAATAACCTGAGGTCAGCATCAGGTCAGACAAAGCTAATACATAACCTGCAAAATACGTTAGATGAATTTTCTTAAAAGTGTAAATCACACACAGATCAAATCCAAAACAACTTTGTATAATCTTTCTTAGAAGCAGTATGCTTGCAAAATCCTCACTGTCCAGTGTGAGTTTAGGGTGTTAGAGCCTGACATGCAATTTTATGAAAATTATGATGCCAGCACTTAATCTCCAGTTCCCATGGTAGAAGGAAAGGCAAAACAATTTTAAGTGTGAAATAGTAAAATTAAAGAATCGCCATGATCAAAGAATATATAGATTGCACATATAGACTACCAGATGATAAAGATCAAGGTGCTGAAACATCGGATTACTTCAGCACATAGCAGACATTTCAAAATATGCAAGCATACACAATCCAATAAAATATCAGCATGCAAAGTATAAGTTTGGGTGACAAAGTCACTAATACCACAAATTCAAAAAAATAAGTTTAAATTGTGAAATTTACAAAAGCCTGTTGAAATAATTTTGTCATTGATGTCAAGGTTGAGCTAGGTGTCTGCTTGCTTCAGCTACCTGGATGTGTGCTTGAGCTCCTTGGCTGCCTACTTGAGCTGCCTGTGTATTTGTTTGAGCTGATTGGATGTTTGCTTATGCTGGTTACTAGCCTACTTGTTAACATATGTGCCATATCAGCTAAGTAAAGACAAAACTCCATGTTGTATGGTGGCATAGTTTATTTGTAACTCCTTGTCTTTTGGAATCGACTCTTTTTAGGATGGCACGTTTTCTTTGAAGCTGGAGTTTATTTCTTCTTGGCACGTTTTCTTTATGATGTGGTGGCTATTATTTCTTACATGTGCTGGTGGCATTAAGGTGGATAATTTTATAACTGGCCTGACTGAAGAATAACGCCAGATTTCTTTGTTGTGGGAGTCTGAAAAGACGTTACAAAAGGTCATGGGATTTTTATGCCTTGTCGTGGGTTGTTCAATGGGTTTAATTCTTCATATTCTCTTAGCATCAACTCATAAAATTGAAAAATGATTTTAAAAGAGCTACAAGAGATTTTATTATGGGACAGCTTATATATTTGATGCATCGAATATATTTAGTTTTGAGCGATGGCTACAATGTTTTGAGTATGAGGCACGTTTCTTCTGGAGGCGTCTTTAATCTCTTTCTGGCAGGTCCTCCTTTGACTGCAACGCCTTCCCTCGTATTTTTCTTCTATGTCTTTGTGTGAAAGCCATAACTGCTCTGACAGCTTCAGAAATTCATAGGAGCGACGGTTTTGAGTTTGAGATGTTTTTGTCTTCACCATGACGTGCTCTTTACAAGTCTAGATATCTTTTGCTTATGTGTATGGGACAAATTTAAGTTTTGGATGAAACGGCTTCAGGATATTATCTTTGCATTCAAAATGATATTGAGCATGTATTGGAGGTGTCGGGCTGGGTGTAGGATGCGTTATGAAGACATTATGGAGTAATTACTCTAATAACATCATTCTGAATGATGGCGTGGGTTATTTCCCTGATATCATGGCTGTAAGAATTGGTGCGAGATATTCTTGCTGGCAATTGTATTGTGTGAAGACGTTATGGTTGCGACTAAATGAAGAACATGAGGTTGTGCAATGTTTGGTAGATATTAATCTTTGTATGGTTCGATATTTTTGGTGATTGATTTTGAAGTTTGAGTACGGTGACATTTGTTGGAGATACTCCGACTTATTTTCTGAAGAGTTTGTGGCACTTAATGTCTGGAAACTTCAAATCGTGGTCCTTTGTTTTTGCCGTTCTTGCAGAGACTGGGCTGGCATATTGAATGACTCGAATCTTTATTATTCCTGCCGCATCCCTTAGATTGTGCTTCATTATTCGATGCAATGAGCTTCCTGTTGAATATGCAGTGAATGGAGACGTTTTGTTAAAAACAAAAAAAAGTTGTTGTGAGTTTTCAGGTGTGGAAGCCGTTCTGTAGAGTGTTTATTTTGAAAATATATTGCTGTGCTGTTGTGTGGTTCGAGGCCTGCCATCATTTATCTTATAAGTTGGAAGTTCTGAGTTTGCATATTGGGTGAGAAGATGTTTTGCCTGGAATCTCTTACTGTGTATGCTGTGTGAAGAAGACTGTGTATGCTGTGTGAAGGAGACTGAGCTTATTTTGTGTGGTCATGATTGCATATGAGTCATATTCTTTATGCTGTTATTTGTGACAAGGTTGCAGGAGCTTTTAGAAGGAGGTAATGATCAGATTGAGATGAATATATGTGTATTGAAGGATGCATTTCTGAGTCTATTAATCAGATTTTCAGAGTTTGTGAAGTGAGTTGTTTTGCTGTTCGGTGAAGATAGTTTCTGCAGTTTTGGACAGCGTGCATGTGTTTGTGAGTCTCACAGTTCATGTGAAGGCAATGCTTGAAATCAGTGTTTTGCAGATTTGAATTCGTAGTCTGGCGTTGGTGCTTCGGTGTTTTCGGAGTTGGTGCTTCAGCAGATCGAAGTTGGTGCTCTTGGTTGGTTGGTGCTCACTAAATGTAATCTGGGTTGGTGCCCATTATTGATAATAAAAGAGATATCTTGCCGTAGTTTTTTTTCCCGAAAGGGTTTTCCACGTGAAAACGGTGTTCATCTTGTTTATGGTGTTTTCCGTTGCTGATTCATGCTCTGATTTCTAATTTACATGATTAATCTGGTTTAAAGTTTTTTTAAAAGGTTTCAAATACTAATCACCTCCCCTCCCCTACCCTTCCCCCACTCAGTATTTGTGTGATCTTCAAAGCACCTATTAAACTCATCAAAAATATGCAACCATGTAAAATCTTGATAAAAGGAACTACAAATAATCTAGTAAAAAGAAGTCATGTTAAACTTGTTACAAAATGCAAACTATTGCAACAGAATAGAGGAAAGTAATTACTAATAAAAAATGCACATGAACATAAGATATTCCCTACGAAACCTTTAGGAAAAAAACCCAGCAACAACACAACATCATTCAATAATTTATCCATAAGAAGATGATTACAATATACAGATTATGTCACTTGCACTTAACTATACCCTCCATCTTCTATACAATCCGACAGAATGCACCTTCAAAAAAGCTGTTCTTAATGCACTCTATAAAGTGTTCTCAATCTTGTGATCAATCTGACAGCATGCACTTGCTCTAGAAACCTATAACAACACTTACATAAATACAATCCCAATAACTTGATTTATGGGCACAGAGCAAACCAAGAAACAAGAAATGGTTTCCAATGCCAAGGCCCCAAATCTGTGAGCCCAAACTTGGTCAACATTTCTACAACTCAACCCATGCACCCAACCTCATGGCACGCCCATAAATAGAATGCAATGCCTCCACGAGATTCCTTTGACCCCACAACCAAGTAGTCTACCTAGTCAAACCAAGCGCTCCATAACATAGCGTTCACTCACTCTTGCATGCTCTTACATAGCACTATTTAGCCAACGAAAGATGCCATCAATGTTTCTTTGTAACCCCCATATTTAGCCAGTCAAAAATGGTCCATCAATGTCTCCTTGTAACCCCCACCACAAGTGCTCTTACAATGCAGCTCCCACATCATAGATGCTTTTACACAATGTATCTCCCATGTCATAGTTGAGTTTCCAAGTGGAGAGCTCAATCTTACATGGGCAATTTCAAGATTCTTCTCTAGGTGCCCCATACCATGAGGAACATTAAAATATCATTTATGAAAAGTGTACAACACACCTTCCTAACACTTGAACCTGAACGACAGAATATTAGTTAGGGCCAAAGAATTTCAATTGAAAGCCATGCAACAGAAACAGAAGAGTGGAACATAAAACGTGAATATAATGGCAAATTTAACTAAAAAAAAGTTCCACTGGCAACACAAACATTATTTAATACTTTTCAGCAAATTATTTTCACAGATATGTAGAGTGGTTATTGAATTAGTTACTTGGCTCAAAAAGAACCCATCAGTGATCAATTCTTGGTGAGTGGAAAGACCCAACACTATAAGGGATGAGGCCAAGTTCAAGTCCCAACCAAGTTTGACAAATGGATACCCCAGTCCTTGGCTCTGTGCTCAAAAAGATTATAATTTAATTATCCATGCACCTGATACCAATTCACCTCCAAAGTCTTCAATCCAAAAAAAATTGTATTGAGCACACCTTTATTATATTTTAGGAGTTTCAATTATATAATGATAATCATATAGAGTGTTATCAATCTGCTGATATTCTCCATTAATGATTTTTGACACCAATAGTATGTGCTCTAATATGTAAGGCTTTAATATTGTATCCAAAGATTGAGTTTGCTAGGTTAACCACATTGTAATCCTCAAGATTGACCAACTTAAGATTGATGGAGTACTATCATTGCACACTCCTAGTTCTGCCATGAAAAACCAAACTTCCACACAGTATATGATCAAAGATGTAATCTCTGATCTCTGTTGTTTCCCATCATATGGGATCCTGTAAAAATTGATTAACACATTGAATGCTGTAATCTAATGTATTCCATCCTTATTGTCTCATTTCAGTTACTGAGACACTTATTACTTACAGCTAAACAGCATTCCCAGGCCTCATTAAGGAAAGGTTCTTATATCCTAAGTCACCAGGTTCAAATACGAATTCGAGTTCAGCAACATTGAAATTTGAATGAAGTTCGACAAGGAAAAAAATCGAAAAGTATAAAATTCGGATTAAATCTGCCTTATGTAATTTTATTTATTTTTTATAACTATTCATATAAATTATATTAAAAACTATATTATTATATTAAAAACTTTTTTTTTATAAATATTCATATAAATTATATTAAAAACTATTTTATTATATTAAAAACTTTTTTTATAAATATTCATATAAATTATATTAAAAACTTTTATATAATCTATAAATTATATAATATTAAAAAACTAATATATTCAAAATAAATTTAATATATTAAAAAAATGAAATATACAAGAAATAATAACTATTTTGAATTGTAAACAACCCAAAAAAAATGAAAAAATAAAAACAAAGTGCTCTCGACTGGTTGCGTGAGAAACTCGTGAGGTGGGCAAAATGAAAATCTTTGCAGCATTCCTGAGAAACTCGCGTGAGAAAATCCTCAGGTCACGGCGTCGAAGAAACCAGAAACACAGTCAAAGAAGTGAGAAATGCAACCAGAAACGGCGGTGATCAAAGAAAGCGAAATTTCAGAACGTGATAAACACAAATAAAAGCCTTCGATTGACAGCCAAAAGAAACCAGAAATGTGCGGAATTTCCACACACGAAAAGAAGCTTTCCATTGCCTTATGAACTCGCATAAAGACTGGAATGATGCACATTTAAAAAAAAAAATTAGGTCAAAAACAAAAGCCCTAAAACACAATCAGAAGAGAACTTTTTAAAAAATATATTGTGATGGAAAAATGACGTGGGTTTCTGGGCAAACTTGGCGAACATTAACGAATTTGAAGAATTTTTTTGATATTCGCCTAAATTCGAACCTCATGCTTGAGGTTCGGTGAATATGGTGACTTATCTTATATCAACAAAGCCTAACACCCTGCTCACCTAATTGTGCTTATGGTACAGGCAGCTCACAAAATGAGAATCCCCACATCAATGCAATTGAGCATGCTTAGAATATGGGAGCACATACCCACTTCTTCTCCTGATTCCAACCCATGCCTCCCAGATTCAACCACAAGATTACAATCAGGCCAATCACACACAATTAAAAAATGGAAAATGAGACAGAAATTCACATCTACAATGTATAAATAGGACAAGGGAAGATAAAAAAATAAAAACAATATACAGTGCGATTTTATATTACTTCAAACATTAAGTGCATTAATCCAATCTCAAGAAATGTATGGGATATGTATCTCATTGTTATCTTTTTGACTGACTACAGACTTTTCCAATTAAACTCATGCTTGACATCCGAAGCAACACTTCCATAGCCATTTGATTGAAATTATTATGCATTCAAACAGCAAACTCTTATTGTTCAATGACATGCGATATGATAATAATGATGAGGTTTGTGCCGTGAAAACCAAAGCACTATGAGAGTCCTTATATTAACAGATTTTTGCTGTCCTTTAAAGAAACGCTATCATTGACTTTGTTCTTGCACAAATATGTATATTTACAATAATGTATTTCCAATTTTACTAATGATGGCTGAGAGATGATTGCATTCAAGTTGAACCACAACATTGCAGAATCAATTACTATTGGATATGTAGTTCCTAAAATTGCTTCACAATAGATGTCATTCTAGCCTGAAATAATATGCACTCGCCATTTTTCAAATAACTTTATATTTTTATGGTGTTGCATTTCTACTGCTTGCAAGTTGGCATAGACAATGGACTTCTACAATTCAAACAAGAACATTTTAGTCTTATTCTACTTTTGAATGAATAATAGAAATATTGGCAAGCTCAGGCAATCCACATCTATGTATTGCAGGATCCCAAAAAACTAATTTTAGAAATGTAATCATCCAGAAAAATGGCATATTTAGGGAACATGTGAATTCCCAGTCCCGGCAGGTGTAGGCCAGAGGTTCAAAAACCCAAATACTAGACAACTGAATTTTATATTGTATACTGTACCTTTTTATCAGGTTCCTTCCCCATACTGGCTGAACTTGCCATTCCAGGCGGTATAAATGATGGTATATACCTGTAAACAACAAAACAAGCTCAAAGCAAACAAATTTGTGAATAGACTGCATCTTTATATTTAAATCTAAAACAATTCTTACAAAATGTACAACATAATCTAGTGTAGGCAGATCAAATTAACATAGTTTTAATCCAAGATGCTGAAAAGAATTCATCAGACAGGCAGAAAGAGAACTCAAATTTTAGCAGGCAATATAGTCACCACAATTGAGTCACAGCCATAAGCAATATTTCTCGCAAGAAATAAAGCCCATTCAGCTTAGATCAAAAATGCATGGACACAGATACAGATGCGGTATCAGATATATATATATATATGTCTATTTTAAAGACACCTTCATATCGATACTGCTGGATACAACATTCATAAAAAGCATACACATATATATTAATATTAATAATATATAATATTAAAATTAATAAAAAAATAAACTTGAGAAAAATAAATAAAAGATAATTGCTAAAGGGGTTAAGCCCAAGTTGTTAAGTCAATTGGGTTCTTATGTTGGAGACCCAGGTTCAAATCCCCAAAGTGACATCTTAGCACCAGAGTGCAGGTTGAAAAGGTATCCTCGCAGGTTGGAATTATAAGCAGTATCCCTGCAAATTGAGCAGTAACCCCACAGTTGTAAGTGGTATTTCCATAGTACAGCAATATCTCCACAGTTGTAAAAGGCACGGGCCCTAAAACCAAACCCTCAATAATCAATCATTAAAAAAGATGAGTATAAAATTACAAATAAATGTATATTAAATTATTAATTAATAAATAATTTTAATTCTAATTTTAATTAGAACATATTCAAATTGTTAAAAAGTATTAGCTTTTAATTTTATATTAAAAATTAAAAGTGAAAACAAACTTATAAATAAAATATAGCAAATTACATATTTTTAATATTAATATACATTTGCTAAGTGAATATGTGCGAAAGAACTTGAGCAGGTGCACAGCATCAGGAACAGAGGTAAGCAAACAATGCTAAGGAAGGGAAGAATGGTGATTGGAGGCGAGCAAACAACACTAAGGATGGGAAGAATGGCAATCGGAGGCATATTCACGGGTCTGAAACAAATAACGATCTAAAGAAGTCATAGGGTAAGATCTTGGCTTCTGGTTTTGGTTTCAACCCTCTTGGGATAGTGGCGGATGGTTTGCAGAAGGATGGAAATCCTTTTGTTCTCCCCACATCACCTGTCCCAACGACGCTCACTCCCCTCTTGACTCCTCAGTCCTTAGCGGCTTGCAAGAATAAGGCAAATCCATACCATGAATGCAATGCCTTCTACAAGAAATAGATCAATCTAGAGAACCCTAACCCTCCTCCCAAAAAGTTGACATAGTTTTTGACTAATGATTTCACCCAGCTACCTGATTCCAACTTGGATCCCGATCCGTCCCCTCCTACAAGCAAACTCACATTGTCCTTAGGTGATTCTAAAGTGGCCTTGGCAGATGAACCCATTGATTTTCACATCTCCTATACCTATGTTACAGAAACTTCGGCTGACATTGGGAGTCATTCCCTTATCCTAAAATTCTTGAGGAAACCCCTGTCTTTTGAACTATTTATGGAATGGATAAAGACAACTTGGAGAAACTTGGCTCCTACTATTGAAAGTTTGAATTATGGCTTCTTTCTTCTTCAATTCAATTCAACAGATGACTACAAATTTGTGAATCAAAAAGGCCCTTTGGTTCTCTGGATAGTCAGACCTTTTCATTGCCCCTTGGTCCCCTTTTTTTGATCCAATAGCTGCAAAAATTACTTCTATTCCTCTCTAGATCAGATTATATAATCTCCCTCTAATCATGCGGGATACAAGTCTCATTAAAACATGATTGATCAAGTGGGATCCTTTGTTAAGTGGGACTCTGATTGGGTCGATTCTTCATGCAGCTGACTTTGATTGGGTTGATTCTTCATGCAGCTACACAAGGTTTGTGCCATGGATGATATTTCAAAGCTTGTGCCTCATTCTATCATAATTCATTCCTCTTTCGACATATTGACTCAGTTCTTAAACTATAAAGGCTAAGTTACCGGGTTCGCACCCATAGGCCTCGAACCCGGTCCGGGTACGAACCTGGTACGAGTTCGCCTGTGGGTACGCCCTGGGTACACATAGGGTGCGCGCCCAACCCTGTGGATTCTCCCGCGTGCGTGCAAGCGCGCACCCTGGCGAACCCACAGGGTTGGGCGCGTACCCAAGGCGAACCTAGCCAAATGGTTTGTGGACCCAGGAGTATCAGCCACGTACCCGGGTGTACCTGGAAGAACCCACGACCCAACACTTAAAAAGTGGGCCCAAACTTAAATAAAATACAATTTTTTTATTATTATTTTGTCTCCCAACCCTAAAACAGCCCAATATGAGGCCCTTCAAACACATACATTTCATTTTTACCTCTCTTATTTTTTGCGGTTTGTGTGGTTTTGAAGGCCTTAAATTGGAGCTAGCGGCAGGGGCACTGCCCCTCGACCCCGCCCTGTACTGCGATAGGGAGCGCACCAGGGGCGCTGCCCCCAGACCCCGCGAGGGGCGCTGCCCCCAAACCCCCACGAGGGGCGCTACCCCTCAACCCTGTTGGGGGCGTTGCCCCTAGACCCCCACGAGGGGCGCTACCCCTCGACCCCGCTAGGGGCGTTGCCCCCAGACCCCCCTACAAGGGGCGCTGCCCCTCGACCCCGCTGGAGGCGTTGCCCCCAGACCCCCACAAGGGGCACTGCCCCTCGACCCCATTGGAGACATTGCCCTCAAACTCCCATTGAATTTAATTGATTTTCTAGGTACTCTCCAAGTCCAAGTTTTCCATAGTTTGCCTACAAGTCTTCATCTATAATATCACATTTAAGGCTTCTAAAACCATACAAAACTCCATAGCGCACCTCATTTTCATGGGAAAGAGGAAGATGTGAATTTGCAAAATATATTAATGTCGTATTTACTTTCATTTTAAAAAAACAATTTTCTATTTTCATTTTGTTTAAGAATATCAACATCAGCGCATTCCACATGAGGATGCCATTTTGTACCCAATTTGCTTTCAAATCAATCAAATACAACTATCAATTGGCATTTAATATTTATCTTTGGCATTTGGCATTGATCAATGATTAAGTATCATACTATGAAATGATTTAGTTTTACAATTCTATATATTTCTCTTATTTTTTTGTATATATAATACATACATATATATATACACGTACCCAAACCCCTAAAAAAGGGTTCTCGTACCCGAACCCAAACCGGTAACTTAGTATAAAGGCCTTCCCTTTAGATGCTTCCAATGCAACATGATTGGACATAAAACCACTAGTTGCTCTTCAAATAGGTTACCAGGATCAAGGAAGATCTACCTCAAAAAATGGATTACGATGCCTGGCTCCCCAAATGTGGATTTCACTTGGCATAATCAAGATAAATTCATGGAACCTCAAATGGAGGCAAGACCAGAACCTGTGATTTTAACAGATACCACAATCTCTATGAAACCTCCCTCTTCTTAGAACCCTCCCAAAGAAGATTTTTTTGGAATTAATCAACTTGCCGAGTGGGAGGGCGATCGTTCTGATGCTAAGGGCACTTTCGCTTTTATGGAGGAAATTGATGATAAGATTTTGAATTTCATTGACCACAATGATGCGGTTGTCCCTTTAAGGAAGTGCTCCATTACCCAAACCACGAGCGGCATCACAAAACCAAACATTAGCACTCCAAGGAAGAAGAAAGGACAAAAATCTGAAGCAAAAAAATTATGGATAGAAGGTAGTGATATTGTTGATAATGGAACTCAACGGACCATGGATGCCCTTCTTACTAGGAGCAAGAGGAAGGGCTTAGCCAAAAAAGCATGATGTCCCATTCCTGTTTGTTGAGGGTTCTCGGTTTTGTATAGTTTTTAGTCCTTTTGTATTCTCTTTCTATAGAGCCTATTATTTGTTATCCTAGCTCCCTTTTGGGTTCTTCTCGCCTATCCTTTTCTTCTAAATCAGTTCATTGTCTGTAGTGCTCCCCACTCATGGGTCTGAAGCTGTTATATTAAATTTCATTTGTTATTATATCAGGAGTGGGCCCACATCCCACAACATACCTAAATGGCATTCAGTAAAGGAGCTAAAATAACAGAATAGTGTAAGATGTTGATTCCTTCATGAGTGTTGGAGTGCATGCACACTGTCCCGTACAAGAGTTATTTGAGCCACTTTAGGCAATTCTAACCTAAACTAAACTTCGAAGTTCTTAAACCTAAAGATTAAAATCAATCAGTTGTATTTTATGCAGAGGTGGCTGAGAATGAAGATAAAACAGGAAAGGAAAAAGAAAGAAAAAAAAACATGGCAGAAAAAAAAAACCCAAAAATCTGGCATTACATAGAAATCTGAGAGAACAAAAGGAAAACAAAATGATTTGTTTAAGAGGCATCACACCGCTCAGCCTCTGCTCTTGCCATGCCCCTTTGATGGTTGCTACCTCTGCTCACATTACTGTACACCTTTTCTGCCCCTCAGCCTCTACTCAGCTCATTATGTTTTACTTGTCTGCTCACAACTGTATTTATGCAGAAAAAGGGATTTTCTAAAATGATTTAGGTTTTTTTTACGTTTTAGGGTCTATATTTTTTGTTTTTAAAACTATCCACTTGTATACGACACAGACAACTAGGTTGCCATATCCAAACATATCCGATGCAGCCAAAAACTTGTTCTCATTTTGGATACAGGTGGGCACAGTACCTTGGCCATATTCATGACATACTGTACCCATATATGTACCTAGTACAGCAGTATTCACATCAGGGGAGAGCGGCATAGTGTATCCTGCAACTTTGGCTTGGATACTTCAAGTTATGGATGACAAAGAAAAACTGTTTTAATGGTCAACATTTCAGCTCCAGAAGCTAAAGAATATTTGAACAGAAAAATAGCATGGCGACTGGGACAGCAGACAGGAGCAGGGTCCAAGGGGTGGGGTTATGTCTCCACAGAACATGGGCAATGCACCAAATAGTCATGCTGAACGAATAGAAAGATCTGTAATTTTGCTATCAACAAACGTCAAAGAGTCACAGCAGACTTCCCCATGGCAGATATGCTGGACAGGGTGAAACCATCCTCTCTTATGACCCATAAACTGTAAACAAATTTGCTCCTCTTCTAAGTGAGTAGCTACTGCCAGTACTTTGTGCTTTATAAAACATGTTAGCATAGTGCTTATGAAAGGACAAGCGGTAAAGCACTGTGTGTAGAAGATAACAGGGATCGGGCCAAAAGTGGCAAGGAAAAATTTAATGGTATGAAAATGATCTATGGCACATATCTGGTCTTTACTAAACAGTAATACCAATCCCAGATAAAGAATCCTAATATTGGATATAATGATAATTACCTTATTTGCATATATGGTATATGATTTGGAATTAATATTAGGTCGTATACAATTTAGAACCGATAATAGGCCATATTTAAAACATTCCAGACCGAAAGTAATAAAATTTTGCATATCTACTTTGAACAGAACTTTCATGTATGAGTATTCATTTACAGCTACAATTATTACTCATTAGAATACAAAGTACAATATATAATAGCATCCACTGTCTATTCAGGAAACTAACAAAACAACTGTCACTAAAATAAACTAGAATCCCATCACGATGTAAACTTTGCACATATAATAAAATCTATCATGATCCACAAGAAGGCTTAAACAATAGCACTGCATAATCACCTGCTTCCTTTCTTTGAACTAGAGGAACTATCTTTGGATGATCCACCTGCCATTACAGAACTATCAAATGAGCTCATTTACTAATCAGAGCATCAATAAAACTATAAATCAATCAAACGTTAACACAAACATTGAGGAGTTCAATATAAACCTTCATGCCCAGATTTCAGACGCTCATTAGGATTTATTGTCCCCCCTCTCACAAAAGTTTTCCCACCAGGAACATCATCTCCCTTGAAAGATTGCACAAACTCTTCGTACAGCCGAGCTGCTTCATCATCCTCTCTCTAAATGCCAAGAAAAATGGTTCACATCTTGTATCCTTGAAATGATCAAATTACATATCATAGTAATTAAAATACAATTGTGAACAAAGACCAGTTTCTATATTACCTTTTTCTTAGCCTCTTCTTCTTCTCTATGCTTTTGAAAAGGAGTTTTTTTTCGAACAACTGAAAACGAATTCATCTTGACATCCAATGTTTCATGTTACAAAAGCCATACAAATGTCAACTACTGGAGTTTAAAAAAAGAAACACAAATTCTTAAAATGCTTGAATAAAATTTTTCCTTGAATGAAATACATCAAATCCAAAGAGTTTCTACAGCTACAGATATATCATAGAGCTGCCTAGTTACCTCTCATTCTCTAGAATCTCAATGCTTACTAGAAAAAAGTTTATGATAAAAGATTGTTTTAAAATTTATGCCGAATAACATGACAACTACTATATGCAGTGACAATTTGAAGCAGTTCTTGTAAGAGTATACAAATTTTATTTATGATTTTAGATTAGAAATAGAATCCCATTAGCTTTCCTGCAAACTTAAGCTAAAATGCACAAGACATGGTCAGCAAGACACGTGAGATATGGGCACTGGGACATCAAGGTGGAGCTTTATTACATTTAAATATACTCATCACGTGTGTAAGGGTTCAGAGACAGAGTTCCCTGAACCTAAGCTTCCACTTCCTTGTGACTGTGGCACAGGGGCCATGGGATATGTCTACTCGGACATCATTTTGAAAGAGTATATAAATAAAGGTACCAATTATATTACATTCAAATATAGTCTGCCCAAGATGAGTGTTAAGGGTCCAGGTACAGAGTCCCCTACCTTGAACCTATGTCTCTGTTTCCTTTACCTTGTGACTAGTCACTGCGGCACTGGGGCATTTTAAAAACTATGTATAAATTGATTATAAAAATTTAATTTAAAAAGTATGGAATCAGTAAGGATGCAAGTGAATATCACCAAGACCAAAATCATGATTTTCTCATTGAACAGAAAAGATAAACAAAATACCTTTCTTTTTGAAGGTAGCCCCGCTTGAAATTGTGAAAGAATACAAGTATCTTGGGATAGACTTTCATTATAAGCTTAGTTGGGAGACTTGTCGTACGAAAAGGATGCTAGGAGGTTGGAAAGCCTCCTACCTTCTGCAGAACAGGTGTAGAAAAGCCGAGCTTTGGGATTAGAAAACCAAGAAAACCCTTTTTGGTTTGCTTGTTGTGCCGGTTGTTCTTTATGGGTGCGAAGTGTGGGGAAGCAGTATGTCAAAGTGCAGTTGGAGCAACTAGAAAGAATTCAGAAATATCTAATAACAAGCAGTCTCAAAGTTAAAACCACAGTCCCATATGAAATTCTTTTAGCTGAAGCAGGGACTTTTCCATTGGAAGCATCGGCATTAACTCGGTTGATAAGCTATTTAAAGAAGGTTGAAAACATGGATGACCACCGTTGATTTAAAATGGTTATGAAGGAGACACTAGATCGTAGGAAAAAAACTTGGATGAAACAAAACAACAAGTGGATGAACAAATGGGACATCAATTTACAAGAATGTCCTAGCACCAATAGTGAAATAAAAAGCTATGTGAACGAAAAATTTAGAACTACCATGTGGGCAAATCAGATTGGGCGTAAAAAAGCTTACTACATCAAAGAGTTTAACCCGGAAAAGGATCATGGTGAAAAAACTTATCTAGGTGCAGCTATTAAAAGAAAGGCAAGGTTGTTAGTTGCGCAATTGAGGACGGGATCACATCACCTTAGGTGTGAGACCGGTAGGTGGAAGATACCCAAAGAAACTTGGGAAGAAAGAACTTGTATTTTCTGCAATAAAGGGACTGTGGAAATGGAATGGCACTTCATCATGGAATGCACCGCTTACAAGGATATCCGTACTCAACACGAAAATAGTTTGAAAGTTGATAATATGCACCAGCTCTTTGGGGAAGAAAAGATTAATCAGACGGCTAGCCTTCTAGTCAATATTAATAGTAGGAGACTCGACTTGGAAAAGAGCATGAGGACAGATTAGGCCTGGTTTTGTCTTGGTCCCTTAGACTGTTTAGTCTCATGAACATCATTAAAATCTTCCATTCATTCAATTCCGTTAGCCTTGGTGCAGAGTCACAAGCATAAACTGCAGCCATAATTGAAATTAATAATTCCTACACAAAAACCTGCAAACAGGGCGACCTCAAGTGGTGAGAACGTAGTAGAGTTCAATATAGATCCCCGGGTTCAAATCTCGGAAGACATGATATAGTGTTGAAAGAACGGTACTGACTACCACAGCGGGCGAGGCAAAGGTTACTACAGAAAAAGGAGGAACATGCTATTTGATTACGAATGCTCCTACACGGTTAACTAAAAGTTACTACTGTAATAGTTGAGCAAATAAGCCTTTCTTAAACGCTCTATTGGCAGAGGTAATCAATTTCGGAATTTCCAATGACAAATTCATGCTTAGACAGAACCATCCTATCAATTCATTCCTAGATAAAAATTCCGAATATACGATCATTATTTTAGAGGGCACAAAATGCGAAAAAAAAAAATCCACAAATTATTGTGCAGAAAAAGCACACAACATTTGGTTGATTGCCTTCAGACTCGAGAGGGAGAAAATCAGAGATCAAGCTTTCGAAACCCGTGCAATTATAAGCCTACACAAAACCTAAATCATAGTACTACAAACCATTGAAAGTACGATTCTACCCCAAATTTAGAGTAGGTCACCATGATTGACAGTACATTAAAAAATCAAAATTAAAAAAGAAAAATAATAACTCTTTTTGTATTCAATTATTAAATTTACCTTATTGCAGTTTAAAAGCAACGGGAATGAGTCGACACACTGTTACGGATTTTCTCTTTCTGATATACTCTGTGATATTGGCACATTCATTTCAGTTTAGGGTTTAATAAGATATATGC
Organism: Sequoiadendron giganteum; assembly: GCA_007115665.2. Lineage (NCBI taxonomy): Eukaryota > Viridiplantae > Streptophyta > Pinopsida > Cupressales > Cupressaceae > Sequoiadendron > Sequoiadendron giganteum. Next base: position 236,997,497 of record CM021101.1, read on the forward strand.
AATGAATATGTATTGTTGTGTGTATGTTTGGCAGACTTTCAAGAAAAACTCGATGCAGATCCCTTCTCCCTTCGCCTCTCTACTCGCATTTTCGTAAGCCTAAAATTACCCAGTAAGAAAAGCATGATTTAATATGTCAAATAGAATAAGGTTTTGCGTAAGTATTAGAAATTGGAGTTTTCTTTTCTTTTTGTTTGTTTTTTTTTTTTTAATCTATTTTGTTTGTTTTTTTTTTTGTGAATGATGTGCAGATGGTTTGGTTATGTTCTAAGGTAAAGATGTAATTTTTTTAACAAAACATATTTTAAAGGATATTTATTGAGGATTTAATTGGTTGTGAAAGTTTGAGTCATTTTTACAGTCTTCATGTAGTTCGAGAGAGGCAAGTACTTTTCAATAAAAAAGGTTTTTTTAGTTGTATTAGTATCGAGTGGTTTTTTAGTAATAATTTATTCGAGTCTTTAATGTTTTTTGTATTGGATGAGGGTTGTTTAGTATGTTTTACACTACTAATTAAGGACATATAATAATTATAAGGTATTAATGTAAAGTGGTTAAAAAGGGAGTTTGTAGGTGTTCCTTTTATCAATGGGGTGTTAGAATTATTGAGTGTTAGGCATTATTTCTATAGTTTAGATTAAAAAAATGTGAGGTTTTTAAGGTCGTGGTAGCTTTGTGCTTGTCGATATGGTGGCAGATCTGGAGCTTTCTTGTTTGGGAAGTTGTTTGGATTCAAGGCACGCATTGCAGACGCGTGTCAACTTTAGAAAGCATTATAGCTATGGATTGTAGCTTTTTTTTATATTCAAAATCATCCTTGGGTGGTTATTTGTGTGATCTTTAGAATTACTTTTTAATGTGAGCCTTTTAAAGTCCTTTGCCCTAGGTGCTCGCATTGAAAAGAAAATTTTGAACATGTGTAATTATGATCATCTAAGTTGCTCATATAAAAGTGGTCCCTACCTTTTTTTGTGCTTTTTCATTAGGACTTCTAATGAAGAGAAAGAGACTTGCGTAGTTTCGAAAGATGTACGAATGTCACAAGCGGAGACTAATTCTAAGGCATGAGAGAACTTTCAGAGGGTGTTGTGTATAGGCTCCACGGAATGTTGGCACGTGATGAAAGATTAAAGGATTTCGCAAGTCTATGGGCCCATAGTGACATGTCCTTTTTTTGGTTGTGGAACAGCGGAAGGACACTGTGTGACGATATTCTCATGTAAGAGAATAATATTGTAATACATGTATATTATTTTTATATATAATAAGTTAATTAATATTACTATTTATGATATTATCAATAATAAAATTAATTTGTAATATTAAATATTGTAGATTTATTATCAATAATAAATAATATTGAGAGCTTTCTTGTTTGGGAAAAAGCAAGTCGGTTATTTTTGCTACGTATCTGCATGGTGCAAGATTTTGAGAATAATAGGTTTGATAAGTTTTCTACATTACGCAATTGGTGAAGAGAGGGTTGATGAGAATAATATTATATATAATAGATTTAATGATATTTTCAATAAAATTAATAATATACTATTATTATTATGTTATATAATGAAATAGTGAGCCTAGGCAGGCGAACATGGAAGGAATTTTGGATCCAGATAGATGGGAGAGGCCACGTAATAATAATCGACAAATCTTGGAGGAGCCAAACAAAGGCTATGGCAATCATGGGCAGCGATGGGGTGGTTCGATATTTCGGGGTTGCCAGGAGAGGGGTGCATACAAGAATGAAGAGTTCAAGAGGCCAAGACAACAAGAAAGGGAATACAAAGGAAATGGAGGAGCTACAAGGCAGGAGGAAAAAGGCGGTTGGGGTTGAAACCCTAATCATAGACCAAATAATACTAAGATTGTTTGGCAGTGCAAACAACTGCACATGGAATGGGAGGAGGTGAGGGAAGATTCAAAGTCAGGGAAGACCCAAGCTGCAGGTTCAATAGGCGGTCAAAATATTTTGGGAGGTCGAGCGACTTTGATGGTAAGCTCAATCAAGCTTCAAGCGGAGGTGTTGTGTTTGGAGAATCTAGGGTTAATTGCAAAATGGTATGGAGCTTCTCTAAATTGGGATTACTTAGTTAAATGGTGGAAGGATCATTGGGGCTCGGACCTCCAGTTTAAAACCCTTCAAAATGGGTTTTTTCTGGTGGTTTGCCCAACTAGTGTGTTGAGGGATGATATTATGGACGGTGTTTGGGTCCTTGATGGTTGTGGCTTTTATCTTCGTTGTTGGCAGTGGGTTTTAATCCCTCAACTTACATTCTGGAGATAGTTCAGGATTGGTACAAACTCTCCAATCTTCCCATAGAATATTGGGAGTCAAGCACCATAGAAGAGATAGGGAATCGATTGGGAACCTTTGTATGTGCACATAAGAGAGGAAAGATGTGAAGGAGGCTTCTTCCTATGTGAGAATCTATGTTGAAAATAATCCAATGAGGCATATCTAGGAAGAGATTAAATTAATTTTCGATTACGGAAGTTGGGTACAGAAGCTTAGTGTTGACTCTCACACTAATCATGGTTTGGAGTGACCCCTGGTTTGTAGATCCCTGATCAAGAAAGCTAGGAAAGCCAGGGAGGTGGGATCTTCTTTGACACCAGCTGGAAAGGAGTTTGAAGTACATGCCTTAGTTAAGTCTACTCCAAAAAGGAATGGAAAAGTGATAGGGTGAGTTGTGATTCAGAGCCCTTCCTTGTCAAAATAGAGTGGTGGTCGAGATTTGATTGCTCCTACGAATATGACTATGGATAAGGAAATTAATAGGTCAAAACCAATGGAAGAAGATGTGATTAAAGAATAGAATACAGAGTTGGGCAACAAGATTTCAAAGGTTCTGGAAATTTTGGGGGAAGACTGTCAAAATGTGGAGCTAAACTCTTTGATTGAAGTAGGCAAAGAACTGGTGGAGCTAGTAGAAGTGGAAAAGAATAATTTATGGGCTTCTAAAGATGGAGATATGTTGGAGGATTCATCCTTATTTCATGAGTCTGAAAATGTGGTTGGACTCGTAGAAGGATTCGACTCTCAATTCGGAGGAAAAAAAAATGAAAACCTCTCTTAGTTTTCGCCTGCACCAAGTTGGGTATTTTCCAGAATAAGTTGTTTAAAACCACTCCAGGATTGTGGTGAGAATAAGAAGTGGGGCAGAATTTTGAATCAGGAGAAACTCAAATGGGATGGCAAAGCAAATGGTCAGAAGAAAATAGACAACATGATGAAAGTAGGGAAGATCAAGACTCTTCCTGAACAACAATGAGTCTCCTTAGCTGGAATGTTAGGGGTCTCAACGCCCCTAACAAATGGCTCCTAACCAAGCACCATATTGAATCTTGTCAAGTGGAGATAGTTCTCCTGCAAGAAACAAAGCTTGGGGATCAAGATTTGGTTAAGTTCAGTAAAAAGTTAAAATCGTGGAAATGGATTGGAGTCGGTGCTAATGGGGCTTTGGGTGGCTTGTTAACTATATGGCAGCCTCAATCGATTCTAGTGGAAGAAGTCGCTTCAAATAGAAATTGGATGGCTTGTTGGATAAAAGAGGAGGGGTGGGCAGAGTTCTTCATCCCAATCAGACTTTCAGTACTTTATGGAGAGAAATTCCTTGGTTGAGTTGCAAATAGGGAACGGTAGCGTCATGTGGACTAACAGAAGGAAAGATTTATGTAGTATAGCGAAAAAGCTTGATAAATTATTCTTCAAAGGGAATTTGGGAGCCTTTCCTTTTACAATGGATTACAAAATTAATGCAAGTGTGGGATCCGATCATTTTCCAGTCCAACTACAAATTGAAGGAGAAAGAGGACCAGTACGCTGCATGTTCAAGTTTGAAATGATGTGGTTTAAAGATCGGAATATATTGGGCTTGATCAAACAATGGTGGAATCATTGCAATCTGGGTGGATTGAAGTTGTTCAATATAGTCTCCAAATTGAAATATGTCAAGTAGCAATTAAGGTAATGGAATAAGGACTGCTTTAAAAATATTTTTGAGGAAAGGATTAAAATTGAAACTAAATTAGAAAATCTAACAGAGGTTATCATAAGTCAAGGGATGGACAATGAAAGATTTGAATAGGAGAAGGTCCTGACTTCGAAATTGAATGATATATTAGCAAAAGATTATTGTTTTGGAGACAAAAATTTAGGGAGATTTGGCTCAAAGCGAGCAACAAAAAAACCAATTTTTTTCACAATTCAACAAAGGTCAAAAGGGAAATAAATAGGATTTTAAGTATTAAAGTTGTTGATGATCGATCTCTGGAGGACCACCAAGAGATCAAAGATTTAGCAGTGGAATATTTTAGTAATCTCTTAAACGATTGGAAAGGCTCAAATTCGGAAGCACATCGGGCAATACTAGGGAACATTCCAACTTTGGTCTCGGATTCTCAGATGAAGGCTTTGAATGCTAAGTTTTGGGAAGAAGAGATTAAAATGGTAGTTTTTGGTCTACACCTTGAGAAGGCTCTTAGACCCGATGGCTTCCCAAAAACCTTTTTTTAGAAGTGTTGGGACTTTGTGGGCTCAAAAATTACTGAGGCAATTGAAGATTCCAAATGTTTTGGAAAAGTCTTAAAGGAAGTTAATAATACCTTCATAACGCTCATCCCAAAGAAAGAGAAGCTAGATTCCTAGGAAGAATATCGCCCCATCTCTCTTTGTAACACTCTATATAAGATTTTAGCTAAGGTTGTGGCTAATCGCCTTAAGAAAATTTTGCCTACCATTATTTCTGAAGAGAAAACAAGATTTGTGTCGAGGAGGTCGATCTTGGATGGGGTTATAATTGCTCGAGAATTAATTTCATCTAGTTCAAAAGACGAAGAAACCTGCAATGTTATTAAAAATGGACATAAAGAAAGCTTATGATAGGGTGAATTGGCATTTTTTGTTTAAGGTATTAGAGGCCTTTAGATTCCAAAAAGAATGGTTGGATTGGCTCTTTGGATGGGTGTCCAGCCCATGGTATTCAGTCCTATTGAATGGTTCACTTGAAGGTTTTTTTCATAGCTTCGCGAGACTTAAGACAGGGTGACCCACTTTCCCCTGTTTTTGTTCATAATTATGGCAGAAGCTCTAGGTTGATGGATTGATAAGGAAAGATGTAATGGTTGGGTGGAAGGTCTTCAGGTTACAAGTAGCTTACCTTCCATCACTCACCAAAAATTTTCAAATGATACTATGTTGTTTGGCATTGCTTCGCTCAAAGAAGCTCACAGGTTAAAGGGGATTTTGGACAAATACACATCGGCCTCAGGGTAGGAGATAAATTTGGTAAAATCTGAAGCTTTTTTCTTCAATACAAGTAGTTCCTTGGAAGTTCAAATCTTGAGATGCCTGGGTTTTAAGAAGGGTCAGTTGCCATATAAGTACTTGGGCCTCCCCTTAGTAAAAGTTATTTAGCACGGTGGAACTTGGAATGTTTTGCTGGAGAAGGTTAAAGGTAAACTTACTTCTTGGAAGAGTTGTTGACTGTCTTGGGCTGGTAGATTGACAATGTTAAAGTTTTTTATTGTTGCTCTTCCAATCTTCTTGATTTCTTGTTTGCCTTTGTCGATGGGTGCGAGTAAATCTTTAAACAGATCAATGAAGAATTTATTTTGGAATGGGAGTGGGGAGCAAAAGAAGTTTCCACTAATTAAGTGACAGAAGGTGTGCGAGAGAAAGGAAAAAGATGGTGCAGGTCTAAAAAATTTACTCTTACAAAATAAGGCACTCAGGGCAAAATTGGTCTAGACAACTCATTCTCAACCAGAGCTCAAGTGGGTAAAAATTGTGAGAGCCAAATATCTGGACAATGAATAAAATTGCTTTTTGAAGGCCAAATCTCTTCCTAATGGGTCTCGAATTTGGAATTTTATTAAATCTGCTAGGGATCTAATAATGGATTATCTAACTTGGGAGATCAAATATGGGAGAGAGGCCCCTTTTTGGGAAGGTTTTCCTATCCTATTTATGGATCCTTCTCTAGAAGGGGTCAAGGAAAAAACAAAACAGGTATGGGGAGACAAAGTAAGGGATTACTTCAAAGAATCTGCAGTTCTTAAGGATGGTTGCTATCATTGGAGATCTTCTAGGTAGCTAAGCTTGGATATTCAAGATGTGGAATTTTTTGAGAAAGTTTTGAAAGGGAGATGTATCTAGGGCAAACATGGTAGAGATAAAATTTGATGGAATGCATCGGCCAAAGGAACTTATGTGACAAAGATAGGCTATGCAATACTTGCCTCTTCAGGGTAAATCAAGCCTAACCTTCCCTCTCATCTATGCTGGAACAAAGCATGCCTTCCCAAGGCTGGCATCTTTACTTGGGCGATGGCTCAGGGTAGGGTGTTGATGGGAGATAGATTTACAAAGTTAGGCTTCTATGGCCCATCAAGATGTTTGTTGTGAAAAAGTGCAGAGGAAATGGTTGAACACTTATTGTTAAAATGTCACTTCACGAAGGTTGTTTGGGATTGGTTATGTTTGAAGTTACAGTGGAAAAAAAAATTCCAAAAAAATGGTAGTGATGTTGAATTCTTGGTCGTCTCCTTTGAAGAAGTATTTGTTTGGCAATCTTTGGTTGGTGAGCCCATCGATCATTCTATGGGAAGTTTGGAAGGAGCAAAACTGAAGAATCTTTTAGGAAAAGGAAATGTCTATTCCCAGGTTAAAACATAAAATAGAGGAAAGTATAGTGGAATGTTTCAATGCAAGGGTAGAAGAGAAGAATGCTAAAGGATGTAATTTCTCATTTTGGGACTCTTTGATGTTGAAGAATTGGTTTGGAATTAAGGCTCCCCCTTTTGTGGACTTGGAGGGTGCAGCGACAGTGGAAGAACTCAGCAAGGTAACTTGGTTCCCTCTAGAACCAAGCTAGGCAAAACTAAATTTCGACGATGCCTCAAAGGGAAATCCTGGACCGTTTGGTGCAGGATGTGTAGTGAGGAACTGTAAAGGGGAAATTTTGGGGTCTCTAGTTGCTACTTTGTCGGAAGGGACAAACAATGTTGTTGAATTTCAGGCCTTACTTCTAGGGTTGAATTTGCGTTGAAAGTTGAATCTAAGTAAGGTAGTCATTGAAGGGGATTTTACTTTAGTTATCAATGCTCTAAGATCAATGCAAATATGAAATTGGAAGTTGGGTGAAAAGTTAGAGGTAGCATTGGGTTGGTTAGATGATTTTGATCAAGTCATGTTCAATCATATTCTGAGGGAAGGTGGAACAAATGTTAGGTTGCATTGTGATGAGGTGGAAATTATTTTGAGAGGGTTCCATGTGAAGAAGGACAAGTTGGCACACATTTGAAGCACTCAAAACAAGAATAGGCTAGTTGATAGAGTGGTGGTCTATGAGTACATTGATCGCTTGTCGATGTGACAAATCCTCATGCAGATTGTATGGAATTTGTCATTTAGGATGACCAGTCTCATGTGTGGTGTCATGGCATTAATGCCAGCCGCAACTAAGCATTGATTTGATTGAAAGTATGGAGATTTCATTGGTTAAACGTAATCATGGCAATTGTGGTGGATACCGTCTGAAACTTGGATTTGGTTGTTTGGAATGCATTTTTTGCAGAGTCTGCTATACCGGGTGAGCGTTATTTTTTACGATGGTAGGGCGTTCATGCTTCATAATTGAGGTTGCGATGGAGGGCCTGGTGTCTTTTGATGCGGATACACTGATTTCATTGGGAGCCAAAACTCACCAAATGACCTTCAGGGAGGTTACTGACCAGCATCTCAAAAGAAATATGAATAATATCGATCCTTTGTTGGTCGTGGCGGTGAAAATGGTGTTGGGCTCGAGGCATTTAAGTAGGAGTGAATTTGGAAGGGATAACACCAACATCACTTCTAGGTTCTTGGTGTCCCTATTGGACAACCATGTGCCAAAGGTGGAAGCCAAAGTGTTGGTGGAAAAATTCTTTCAAAAATACTTGTTGTTGGGTGTGGATGAGGTGTTGAAGGTCGCCATTGTTGGCAAGGGCATTCCCCGCCCTAGTGATTGGGAGTTGTTGAAGAATTCAGATGAAGCGATGAAGATATACCCATTCTTGCTCGATTTGAAGGGTTCGACTTTAATGAAGCATCACATGATCATTGTTATCGTTGTGGAGTACATGAAAATTTTCTTTGGTCTTATGGTTGTGCAAGACTTTGATTAGATAGTGGATTTTGAGGCCTTTTCTAGGGCCAACAACTTTATGAGAGTGCGGGTCTAGTATGGAAGTATGGGTTTTGTTAATTTTGTAGTGGTTGGCCTCTTTTTTATGTTGTGAATGTTTATTTTGGTGTCTGGGTAGTGGCTTAATGTGATGGTGGGGAGTGGCGATCAAGTTTATTTTAGGTAATCATCTAGGTTCTCTCTGCAATGTTTGTAGAAATTTTAGGAATAGATATATGTTAAAGTGGTTGTTCTTTAATTTGACCAGTTTTATGGTAGTAGTTTCCATCTTTTACAAAACTATGTAATTTCTATATTTCAATATAAATAAATAATATCTTACGTGTCAAAAAATATATATATATATATGTGTGTGTGTGTGTGTGTGTGTGTGTGTGTGTGTGTGCGCGTGGTAGGGAGGGTGCCCCTCTAGGATAGAGGAGGAAGGTGGCATGTACGCCACGATGGAGGGAGTCAGGTGGGTGCTACGTCGGTGATGTCAATTTGGTGGCCAAGGCAGCAAGTGTTGGTGAGGCCTTAAAGGCGATTGTACGATTCTATCACTCCTTAAGTTGGCGACACTATTCTACATGATGAGTTTTAATGATTCTTGAGCTTGCTTCTTTTGATTGACATTTTGACTTAAGTTAGCAAGTACACTTTGCAGGGGTGTCGGTGCTATTGGAATTTGGGTTTTAAACCGTTTGCTTGGCCTTTCTGCGCATTATTTTTGTGAGTGGATGTGAGAAGCTTTTGGTCTTTGCCCTCTCTTCCATCAATTTTTTATTGATGGTGGAGGATGGAAAGAAGCTCGAATTTTGTTGTGGAGGTTTCGGTCATAGGCTTGGCTCGTTTTGGAGAAGATACTCCAATTTCCCTAGGTTCATTGGAGGGGAAGAATTCCTTCAGGAAAATCACAGACCAGCGGTTGAAGCGGATTTTGATGAATTATGACTCATTGGTGCTCGTGATGGTGAAGATGGTGTTGGGTTTGGGGCATATAGAGGTTGTGGAATATGGAAGAGACAATCTTTGTATTTCTTTCAGGTTCCTCGCTTCATTGTTAAAAAAATTGGTGTCGAAGGTCAAGGCCAAGCAGTTGTTGGCAAAATTATTCAAGAAGGATCTAGTTGAAGGTTTTGATGATGTATTGAGAGTGGTGGTTGAAGGAAGAGGGTTTCCTCATCTGTGCGATGTGGAATGGGTTCGGTTGGAGGACACAATTAAAATTTATCCATTTCTTTTAGATTTGTAGGGTCCGAGACTGACAAGGCATAGGTCCATAGCAGTCGTGGCAATTATTTTTCTGGAAAAGTATCTTGGGCTGAAGGTGGTGGACACAAAATATTGGAAGGAGGAGTTTGAGGACTTTGCGGTTTTAAATAAATTTATGTAAGCGGGACAGTTCTTCTCAGGAAAGGGATAGTTTTGTTTGGTTTTGGTTAGGGATGCTCTAGCATCTTTTCGATAAGTAATGCCCTGAATATTTTGCTTAGAGGCATTGGCTGATAGTTTTTTGATAATTACAGTGTTTTGTAAACTCATGGTACGACTTGTCATGGCGGATGGTGAGGGCTGGTTTTTTGGGTCCTCAGTAAACTCTCTTTTTCGTGCTTCAGATGCTTGTAATTTGGATGTTTATTTCAATATAATAAAAATCTCTTGTGAATAAATATACATATGTATATATAATATATATATGATATAATATATATAATATGTATATGATATAATTTATGACTATATTAATTTAATCACATCGCATTTATTGTGTGGTACATTTACTTAGTGTTCGAGGGTATGAAATTAGATTATATGTCTTTTATAATTAGTGCTTTGTAGAGTGTGTTGAATGTGTAGGATTTAAGTATTGTACTAGTTTGTACATTTTTAATAAATATGGTTCGAGAAGGAACATAATAATGTGTATGGTAAGACATGTTGTGGACTGTTGTTTTCAAACGAAGGAGAATTATGGTTCTTCGGTGCGATTGCAAGTTTTGCATTTGCCTAGGTAAACACAAAGGGAAGCTATCTTTTGGGTTTGGATTTTTGTAATGGATGTATTATGCTTTGTATTTTTCAGATATATAGGAACTAGGATAGAAAATTGTAGTATCATTTTAGGTTACAAGGTTTAGGAGGCCTATTTTTGGCAAAAGCATTTTTGTCTTAAACTTTGTTTGATTATACTTTATAAATTTATAGTATATGGAACATGATTTAACACTAAAAATGTTTTTAGTGGAATGAAGCCTTTTGATGGTTTCTTATTTTTAATTTGTTTATATATTGGAGACATGTGATAGTGGATTGTATGGTTAGTTGTAAGTATTCTTGTGCAACCAATTATATATTTCCCTAATTTTGAATACCCATAACTACTTTGAAAGTAGCCTTTGTTGTGAATCCTACAAAGGGAGGAGAAGCACATAATAACCTTAGGAACTGAAAATATATATTTCCACATTTTATTCCCTTTGCACCTATTTTAATACCTAGTCTTTTAACAACCATTTGTATTTAAAAATCCCCATTATCAACCTAGAGATAAAAGGTTCTACATTTTATTTCATTTTTATCAAGTTTTGTATTACCTTAGGACTATTGATTGTAACACTTACTACATTGTAATAATTATTTTGACTTTGCTTAAATGTAAACACTTGCAAATGATTATTTTGATGCTTAATAAGATATTTTCCTTTTTGAAAGGATTCTCCATTTTCTCTTATAGATACAATTGGACCTATCCATAACTGGCATTTTCTTTTATTTAATGTTACTATCTAGATGTTAGAGTTACTACATGTGAATTCCTCTTGAGCATGGTATTTCGCATCCAAATGTATTTCATATCCACATGGTTTAAGACTAAAAATGCTTTTGGTGAAATGAAGCCTTTTGATGGTTTCTTATTTTTATTTTTCTTATATATTGAAGACATGTGATAGTGGATTGTATGGTTAGTTGTAAGTATTCTTGTGCAACCAACATATCTCCCTAATTTTGAATACCTATACTTGCTTTTCATGTAGCCTTTTTTGTGAATCCTACAAGAAAATAAGAAGCACATAATAACCTTAGGAAGTGAAAGAAAATATATTCTCATATTTTATTTCGTTTGCACTCATTTTAATACCTTGTCTTTAGAAATCCCCATTATTAACTTGGAGATAAAATATTCTACATTTTATTTCATTTTTATCAAGTTATATATTTCCTTAGGACCGTTGCTTGCAACACTTACTATATTGTGATAATTATTTCCATAATCCATAAAATTGATAAAAAGACATTTTTAAATAAAACTCAATAGTTAATACTATATAATTTTATTCAGGAACACTTTCTATCAAGAATTGTTAAAAATTTCATCTCAAAGGACTTATTAAAAAATTGAACAATAATTAGTAAATGAAATAAACTAAACCACCAAATGAAACCTTACCCCATATACCCCTTGTCCTCAAAACCACTCATACCAAAGCATATTATCTACTGTACTTGTGATTAATCTAAAGTGGTGTAAAATTCCACAACGACCGGACCTATCATGCAATAGAGTATGCGGGGCTGGAAAACATGGGTCTGTGACATAACAACACAACTTAAGCAAAAGGCAACCCGGGTAACCAATCAATAGAAAAATATAACAAGACCATAAGGGTTTAAGAGGGCTTAAGGGTTTAAAGCTGAGAGTTAGAGTCAGAGTTAAGATAGTTCTCAATCTCATATTGGCGAATGGAATTTGTTGGTGTTTCCAACTGATTGTCTAGGTTTTCCTAAAAATTAGCTAGCTTTATGCTTAAAAACCCTAGGTCAGTGGCCAATAAATAGGAGACAGATTTACAATTTATCCTCTACACTTTAGGCTCTACAAAACCAAGGTAGGTTCCCCTATAACATCATGCACTAATACAACTTACATTGATTCCTTTGTTAACAGATTCTTCACACAAATTTGTAAGAGGTGTATTTGATGGGATAAATCATCTCTAGAATCCTTTATATGAAATGTTATGACTTGTAGTGTGGGCTTGATCATGACATAATAAAAATTGCAATAAAGAAAAGATTGTTTGGATTTTATATATGATTTTGTCTCAGACGTAAACTTTGAGAGTTAGGTTGACCTTTGGCTTCTAATAACCTTATTGTCTTATATCAAGAAACCAACAAATGAACAATATTATCAAACTAATTAAAGATCCATGTTATAGAAACACAACCCCAGATAAATGAATTGAAAGAAAAGTTACTCCATTCCTTGAATAGAAGCAAACAATTCATGCATCCATAACACAAAATGTGAAATGAGAACTAGAAGATAATAATTGATTAGATTGATTCAAAGGTAGTGTGTACAATAGCAGAGAGAATGACAATTTGATATTAACACTTGGTGCAATACAATGAGTATTTAGGTCATATATTGTTTTTACAAAGCAAAATTACAACATTTCTTCTCTTAGTTTTAGAGGAATTACCTATTCAACCTAAAAATTATAGAAAGATTTTACAAACTCTAAGAAGCATAACCCTTTGAATGAGGCCTGAAATTCCCTTTTACATGTTGACCCTTGGCATAAGGTTTTGTCATTGATGTCAAAAAAAGGTTGTTTGCATTTGGTATTGGATGTTTTTCTTGATTGCATCTCCACTTGGTTCACATCACAGTGATCTTAGTTTGGTATTTCGGTTGAGGTAAAATCATGTTTATCACACTTCATTGATGGTTTCTTGGCTTGGCATACATAATTTTGAAGCTCGTTATAGTTGTGTACGTTAGAATGTGTAAATCAAATTGAATCTAAACTAATACACCAATGAAACATTAGACTGAAAAAATTAAATTAAAGAAAGTAAATGCAAACTCTAAACCACAGTTTCTTCAAATTCGTTCCATTGTCCTCTATCTCCAAGGATTTGTTTTAAGATGCTTGCTCTCAGTTGTTTAAAACAACAGCTTGTAGAATGGCAGCTTGAGAGAATGAGATTAATAAAAATGCATATGCATTGCTACAAGATTAAACTATGAAAATTGGAATGCTATGAATGCTAAGATGCGACTATAGTAACTACGCATGAAAATCTAAGATTCGAGGTCCTTTTTCCACTCATAAGAGGGTTGTATTTATAGATTTTTGAAGGTAGGAATTCAATTGGCCAAGATCGACGGTCGAGTTCAAACCTGTTAAAATGAACGGTGAGAGATCGAGAATTCGAAAAGAAGATGGAATTCTAAGAGACAAATGGAGAATGAAGAGACAATTTGAAAGGTGTCTCTCATAATTAAATAAATAGATATTCAATTATGTGTGAGAAATGAAAAGGCCTTAATTAAATATTGAAAATATTTAATTATGTGAGAAGAGGAAAAAAAAAGCCTTTTAATTAAATATTGAAAATATTTAATTTTGTGAGAAGAGTGGGAAATTTAGAAAATGCTTTAATTAAATATCGAAAATATTTAATTAAATGTGGATTGAAGAATATCATTTAAATTTAGGATTTAAACTTTGTGATAATTAATGTAAAATAAATTGTGAAATCTATTTAATTAATTAAGAGGAATGTAGCATTAATTAAATAAACTTATTTATTTAATTAAATCAGAAGAATTAGAAAATGAACAATATAAATAAATAATTAAATTTATTTATATGTAGATGACTTAAGAATATTAATTAAATAATTCATATTTAATTAATTAACAGGTTCGATTAACCGTGACCAATTTTAGATGTGTACAATAGTACATATTATATCATGGTTTGTCATCGTACATTTGTGTTTTTGCATTATGTCAAATATGGCAAGGTGAAAGGTGAAAGGTCTATATGAGCATTGGTACAGGTGATATTTGGTTGATAGTTATTTAGTGGTATACTTTCATCATATTCACAATGTTCTATGTTTTTTGTGAATCATATGTTGATATATAAGAAGCATTCAGGATTGTTCAGTTTAGTAACGATTCAGAGGTTACTAAACCATTATACACAGTGTCTTTTAAATATGGTCTTATTCACATCAAGATGCATATACTTTGGATCACATTTTTCAGGTTAGACAAATATATTCTCTAGTCATGGTTCATTTGATTATTTCATTAGCATGCTGATAAAGAGGATAATTGCATAGCATACTAATTTCATTGAGAAAGTTTCTCTAATACCTAATGAAAAGGTTGTGATAACACAAAGGCAAACAACCAGGTATTAATATGCTCAAAGACATTGTGATAAAAAGGGAAAATAAATCCCATTAGGTTCAAATTATCATATGTCATAAAAGACATAATGAAAGTCTTGTCGAGCTCATTTTGCAAAGTTAATGTGTTTCATTCTTTCGAGCTAGGGAACAACATGCTTGCTAGGGTTTGTGGCACAACCATGGTGAATGTTAAAGGGAATAGAGAGTATGGCGACAAAGTCAGAGGCTCCATTGGTATTTTTTCATTATCTTGTTGGTTTAATGCTTTGTATTGTTGTCTTATCTTGTGTTATTGATATCAGGTATGGTTGATGGTCTATGCTATAAATTTTTTTGTTAACCCTCATTTGGGTTTGGTAAACAACTCGAATATTTGTTATGTACTTGTTAAATCATTTGTTTGTTGTTGGGGCTGTTATAATATGTATAACTATTAAAGGTAGTTATTGTTTAAGAGAAGCATTTTTTGGTGCATGAACTATAACAGGTAGTTATGGAGTTGTTGGTTCTATTTCTATTAAAATATGTTGAACATTACATATACTATGTGGAAGGCACGTTGTGTGTTGTGTTGAGCGGAAAAGAAATATTTTTATTAGATTGGAAATGGGATTTCATTCATTCATATTTGAAAGTTGTTTGGATGGCACATTCAGTGCTTTGTGAAATTGATCAATTATATTGTACTTAAACTTCTACCTTTGAATCTTAAGTAATGCAAGATCAAAGGATGTTAAAGAGAGAAACAAAGATGATACTCTGTGTATGAAACTCAAATGATGTTTTTGAATAGTAAAGTGTAGCGAGTGAGGCATTGAAAATTCTATCAGTGAGATAGCATCGTTAGTGAGACATACAAACAACCAGTGAGGCATTGGAAAGTCTATTAGTGAGATAGCATTGTCAGTGAGACATACAAATAGCTAGTGAGGCATTGTAAAAGAGAATATTTTAGATAAGCCAGTGAGGCATTTTTTGAGTGGTTTTATTCCCCAAGAGGGTTTCCACTCAGGACATATCATTGTGTCATATTCTTGTGTATGTTTTGTTTATATTGATGCCTATTCTACTACTTCATATTGTTTACTTAAGTTATATTTGAAAAAGCATTTACAAAGTGAAAATTGAATTAATTTGTCTAGACACTGATTCACCCCCCCTCTCAGTGTCTCACATACTCCAACATTATAGAGATAAGGGAAGCAATGAGCAAAAGGCCTCATTCAACCGCCTAGTCACTAGAAGAGAAAAATCCAGGCGATGCAATATCTATAAAGCACAAGATTTAGTTCAAAAGAAATTTATTGTCGCTCAAAATTGGTTGGAGATCTTTAGTAGCCTTAAAATCAACGTATGGCAGAAGATCTCCCAAAATTCCTCTTTGCAGCAATAGGACACCTCTAGAATTCCCCATCTGACAAGCCCATGTAACAGTATACCTGGTTGTTGGATACTAATTGAAAGAGAACTCAAGTTGCATCATCGTATTCTTCCATGTGCTCCACCTATATAGGTGAAGTGTCAGTCCTAGGTAGCAAAAAGTTGCTAACTTTCTCCAAATGTGACTTGTAGTATTCTCCAATCAAAATTTGCACTAGGTCAAGGAAACCTAACAAACTATATTCCAATTTGGTTAGTGCATCAATACATGCATTGAGCTAATCAACATCAACTTCACCCTCTTTATTTATCTTAATATAGATAGGAGTGAGAAGATTGGCAAATTTTGATTTCTTGTCCCCAAATTCCATGACCCCCCCATCTTTAGTCAAAACTGGAGGCATTTAGAACTCCTCAAAGCCCTCAAAAGTATTGAGCTCCCTCTTTATCATATCTCTATGTCATCCAATAAATTTTACTTATCCAAAATGTTAGATACCATGCTACTATCAAAATTTAGCCTCAACCACATCTAATTGTAGCTAGAAAATGCATCCTTCAAAATTGTATAACTATCCCAAAATTTGTTCAATTAGGAGAGGATATTAGGTAACCTGTACTCCAAAATTTAATCTACCAAATTTGAGACCTTCTTCACTGATGCCTCCTTTGTTGTCCTGGCCTCTGTAGTGCTCTACTTCAGCTTCTCCCTCAATTACTTTATTTCAACCTCAGAATTATTCTTATCAAATGAACCTTGTGCCTCATTTACTTGTTGTGGAGGGGGTAATAACCCTTGTACTGTATTGAGCCTCTACTCTAATCTCTAGCTTAAGGCATTTTCCTTATAAAGGTCTACTTGCAATTTCTTAATAGTTGCCTCTGTGAAGAGGGTTGCATTAATTGTTAAGGAGGTTGCTTGGGTTTCACTTGTGTTTCCAACCCTCTTAACAACGAGATGGCTAGTAGGCTCATTAGGGTTGCTTATTACTTGGGGCTTATTGGTCTTAGAGAAATTGTGTTACCCTCCAAGTGATATTACCTATTTACTATTACCTTGTTTGGTTAAATTGCTTGAATATATGAATCTTTATATGAATGTGTTTTATGAATCTTGAATGGAAATATGATGAATGAATGATTGAAGCAATTTGATATTTCGTAATGATTCTAACTATGAAATGTATGATGCATATGATTATGTTGTGATCAGATAACTACTGTTATGATGTGCTAACTTGAGTGCAGGATTAGGTTTGAACCTCCAGAAGAGAGGGGAAGTATCACTTTGAAGAAGAACTTGGTCTAGTAACCCTTAATGAGCCTAATTGATCATTCACACACTCTCACCCTAGTTGGTCTTAGTCAATTTAAGTCAATTCAGGTATATGGTAAGTGATCTTCAATTTTTATTGTAAATGTTTATATTGGTTTGCGATCTTGTTTAATGAATGTTTGGATTGAGGTACACGATTAAGTCTTTATATCATGTGAAAGTCCTTCCTTGTGTGTTTATTGTGGTATTGATGAGATATATGCATACGTGTCTATAGTAGACTCATACATGTGAGTGAATACATACATGAGTATACGTGATTGGACTAAGGTGACATATATATATATATGTATATATTCCATGTATATATGTCGATCGATGGTTATGAGTATGAGTGTTTTTATAAAGATATTGAAATGGTATTATGTATATATATATGTATAAAATAATATAGTTACATATATATTAATATATATATTTATATATAATTGTATATGTATACATAATATTATTATTTATAAATTTATATATGTTTATTGTTCGACAATTAAATGTATTTAATAAATTTATGAAATGGATATGTATTAATATATATATGTAGTCACCTTAAATCTGACATTATTTATTTCTTATTAATTAAATATTATTATTTAATTAATTCATCTATTCTCAATCTTTAGTTAATTAAATATTTATTATTTAATTAACTATTCCATATTCTTCTTATAGTTGATTAAATATTTTATTATTTAATTAATTATATTAGGTCTCCTAAACTAAATTTCTTCCAATTAATCAAATAATTAATCCCATCAAATTCCTCTATTCTTCTAATCCCAATTGAGTTAATTAATACATGATTAATTAACTTACTAACCCTCATTATCCCATTCTCCAACTTTTAACTCCACCCAAGTTAATAAACCCTTGGCGTATTGACTCAACCTACCTCATTAAGCTAATTAATCCTTGATTAATTGTCCAAACCACCATGTCTAATCATCATTACCATTATTTCTTTAATTGTAAATTCATGCACAACTCCCTAATCTAGTCTCATTAATATGAGAAATCTCACTTACCTGCATTATCTTACACTTAGCCTCCAAATTGTCTTTCCAAGGTGTGATCACACATGTGTGAGAACACCTCATCACTTCTCCCACACTCCATTGTGACACTTGTCATAATTCTAACAAGCCACACTACCTTGATCCACACCTCACTCTCTCAATCAATCTCAACCCTCTATTAAACAATCAATCCTAGCCCTCCATTTCTCCCCTCCAATTTCTATAAATTGAAACCATTTTCTCTCATTTGATCATCTTTAACATAGCCTTGTTATGTTGTTAAATTGGTGAGTAATCTATATTTCAACACTTGAGCAAATCCATCAAGACTTTGGGTGCATCTTAAGCTCAATCCTTGAGGTTTATTGAAGGTATAATTCATGTTATGCTTTTAAGTTTATTTTATTTATGTTATTACGCCTTTGATGTCATTCTAATCCCCTCTACATTTTCAACAACATGAGTATCCCTCCAACTTTGGTATGCAGTGTCATTCTCTATAAATCCACCCCACTGACACCTCTTGTGAGAAACCTTACCAAAAACTACCTCTATCTATGGGACCCCCTGCTGCTGACCAAACTGTCTCAGTATTGCATGAGCAAGTACCTCTTAATGATGATTGGGCTCCTCCCTATTAAAAAATGCACCCTATGAACATATGGCATGTAGAGGTGGTCATCCTCCCATACCTCATAGTCAATGTATGCTCGCCAGATGAAGGAGTCCATCTCATCAATGATCCTTTGCCAATAATGCTCAAACTCTCCCATATGGTGTTGCCTCTAAAATATTGCATACATGTATACATAGGGAATATTTTCCCCCGTCACCTGTCACATACTAGCCGCAAGACGACAATGTGTTCAAATGCCCAAACATTCAAAAGAGTCACTTCCACACCCAAGCTTTGCCCACCCCTGTATACCACATAATGCATCCCTTTGTAAAAATTTGCAAGCAAAATCACCCCAATGCATAGACTCTCCCATCTGATAGCATCCCCTCTAACACACCATCCCAACCCATAACAAACCCTCGCAATCTCCTGTTTGGCATCAACGTGTCTGTAAGCAACGCAACTATAAACAAGGAAAGTTCTAGTCACTGACCCATCCTCGCCTCCAAATCTAGCTATATGCCCCTAAACAGAAAATCCTCAGTCATGAATACCCACTACAATGCTGCCCTTACACCTCACAGACTGTATACCACCAACTCCCCATGAATCAACAACCAAAAAATCCACACATTGTCTAATGTGATCGTTACCTCCCTCATGGGTAAATGGAAGTTTCTCGTATCACTATGCCATCACTTGACTAATGTCATCATCAATGATCAATGTGCTCAAATTTAGGGCATCTGCAAGATGAAGTAAAAACCCATCAAATACAACCATTCATCATCTATAGGTGATAGTCCCTCCCATAGACTACCCATAATCACTATCAACCACTCTCGAGACTGAAGGACCTTCAGGTCCTCCTACATCATCCCACCCATTAACATCAATCCTTTTATCTAAATCATTCACCTACTTCTATATGAATCTACACACCCTCACAATATCTATAAAATTGTGTTTTTTCTTTTGGCGTAGGCACCATTCCTTTGGTTGCATGCACCTCATTTTCCCACCCAAGTGTTGTTTTGTGTAGGCGCAATAGTTTTTAACACTGACATGACAATTTATGATGTAGGTGTTGCTTTACACAAGCACTGTTTTATTTCACCTAACCCCTTTCAAAATGCATGCACACCAAACACATGTGCAACGATCGTAGGCATCAAAATTTTAGATGTGTCATTTTTTAGATGCAAGCGTTGAAATCGTGTGCTTAGGCGCAACTTCATAAAGGTACGCATTTAATTCCCGAACTTCAAGCCCTAATTTGATGTACCTCAAACCCCTTAAACTTACCTAAAACCTAAGGGATAGAGCACATATTAGGTCACATGCATCCTTCGACCGCTGGTACTTGCGAATCCTCTCTTAGTGATGCAAATGATGGGAAATTTCTGCCATACCTTTGCACTACCACCTAAGCTCCTCTCCACCAATCACAAGGTTGAAAATGACTTTTTGGGCCCCTAATGCCTGTTTATAGAAATTTTAGCACTAATTCCACCTTAAACGCTAATTTCTTCTATATTGGATGCATCAAAGGTCCTATACCATCTTCATTCCCGAGCTTGATTCTCCGTTTCTTCTCCTAATTTTCACTAAATTCCTCTTCCACACCATCCTGCATCAATTCTGGCCCGCCTTTTTCAAGATGCAAACCAAAAAATATTTTTCCAATTTTTTTTTGATTCGCTTCTCAAGGGGGCATCACCTCATAACTAACTTTCCAATCCGCTAGGGAAAAATTATAAACTTCTTTGACAAAACATCATTACGAACGTCGCATCAAAGAGAGGAAAAATGTAGTCACCCTAAATATGACATTATTTCTTCTGATTAATTAAATATTATTATTTAATTAATTCACCTATTCTCAATCTTTAGTTAATTAAATATTTATTATTTAATTAACTATTCCATATTATTCTTATCATTAATTAAATATTTTATTATTTGATTAATTATATCACCTCCTAAACTAAAGTTCTTCCAATTAATCAAATAATTAATCCCATCAAAATCCCTTATTATTTTAATCCCAAATGACTTAATTAATACATGATTAATTAACTTATTAACGCTCATTATCCCATTCTCCAACTTTTAACTTCACCCAAGTTAATAAACCCTTGGTGTATTAATCAACCTACCTCATTAAACTAATTAATCCTTGATTAATTGTCCTAACCCCCATGTATAATCATCATTACCATTATTTACTCAATTTTAAATTCACGCACAACTCCCTAATCTTATCTCATTAATATGAGAAATCTCACCTACCTCCACTATCTTACACCTAGCCTCCAAAATTAAATGACTTGTTTTTCCAAGGTGTGCTCACACATGTGATTATACCTCATCACTTCTCCCACACTCCATTGTGACACTTGTCACAATGCTAACAAGCCACACCACCTTGATCCAAACCTCACTCTCTCAATCAATCTCAACCCTCCATTAAACAATCAATCATAGTCTTTCGTTTCTCCCCTCTAATTTCTATAAATTGAAGCTATTTTCTCTCATTTGATCATCTTGAACATAGCCTTGTTATGTTGGTAAATTGGTGAGAAATTCACATTTCAACACTTGATCAAATCCATCAAGACTTTGGGTACATCTTAAGCTCAATCCTTGAGGTTTATTGAAGGTAAAATTCATGCTATGCTTTTGAGTTTATTTCATTTATGTTATTATGCCTTTGATGTCATTCTAACCCCCTCTACATTTGCAACAACAAGACTATCCCTCCAGCTTTGGTATGCAGTGTCATTACCTATAAATCCACCCATTGACACCTCTCACGGAAAACCCTACCAAAAATTGCCTCTATCTGTGGCAACCCCCTACTGCTGACCAAACTGCTTCAGTACCCGCACGGGCAGGTACCTCTCAATGATCACTGGGGTCCTCCCTATCAAATAATGCACCCTCTGAACATACA
Source organism: Sequoiadendron giganteum (assembly GCA_007115665.2). Taxonomy (NCBI): domain Eukaryota; kingdom Viridiplantae; phylum Streptophyta; class Pinopsida; order Cupressales; family Cupressaceae; genus Sequoiadendron; species Sequoiadendron giganteum. The sequence goes on from CM021101.1 coordinate 237,019,188, forward strand.
TGTAGAGGTGGTCGTCTTGCCATACCTCATAGTCAATGTATGGTCGGCAGATGAAGGAGCCCATCCCATCAATGATCCTTTGCCAATAATGCTCCAAATCTCCCATATGGTGTTTCATTTGAAATCCTACAAACATGTATACATAGGGCATATTTTCCCATTTCTCCTTTCACATACTAGCCAAAAGATGGTAATGTGTTCAAATTCCCAAACATGCAAAAGAGTCACTCCCACACCCAAGCTTCGCCCATCCTTGTATACCACATAATACATCTCTCTCTACAAATTTGCAAGCATAGCCACCCCCATGCATAGGCTCTCCCATCCGACAACATCCCCTCTAACACACCATCCCAACCCACAACAAACCCTCGTGACCTCCTATTTGGCATCAACATGCTTGTAATCAATGCAGTTGTAAACAAGGAAAGCTCTAGCCATTGACCCATCCCCGCCTCCAAATCCAACTCTACGCCCCTAAAGGTAAAATCCTCAATCATGAATACCTGTTGCAATGCTACCCTTGTGCCTCGCAGACTGTATACCACTAACTCCTCACAAATTGACGACTGAAAAATCCACCACACATCCTCTAATGTGTTTGTGGCCTCCTCCATGGGCAAATGGAAACTGCTCATATCACTGTGCCACCACTTGAATAATGTCATCATTAGTGATCGATGCACTCAAATCTAGGGCATCCATGAGATGAAGTACAAACTCATTAGATGCAACCAATCATCATCTATAGGTGATAATCCCTCCCACAAACTACCCATAATTGACATCCGTTGCTCCTGAAACCGAAGTACCTTTAGGTCCTCCTACATCATCCCACATATTAACATTAGTCCTTTTATCTAAATCATTCACCTACTTCTATCTAATCTTCCCACCCTCACAGTCTCTATAAAGTTGTGCTTTTGCTTTTGGTGTAGGCACCATTCCTTTGGTCACATGCGCCTCATTTTCCCACCCAAGTGCCGCTCTGTGCAAGTGCAATAGTTTTTAACATAGGCGTGTCAATTTACGATGCGCAACGATTGCAAGTGTTGTGTTTTTCAACATGAGCGTCGAAATCGAGCATAGGTGCTGAAATTTTAGATGCACCATTTTTTTAGACACAAGCATCACAATTGTGCACTTAGGCACACCTTCATAAAGCTATGCATTTACTTCCTAAACTTTGAGCCCTAATTTGACGTACCTCAAACCTCCTAAACTAACCTAAAACCTAAGGGATAGAGCACATACTAGGTTGCATGCATCCTTCAGCCTTTGGTACTCGCGGACCCTCTCTAAGCGATGTAAATGATGAGAAATTTTTGCCATATTTTTGCACTACCACCTAGCTCCTCTCCACCAATTGTAAGGTTGAAAATGACTTTTTGGGCCCCCTAATGCCTATTTATAGGCATTTTAGTACTAATTCCACCTCAAACCCTAATTTATTCTATATTGGACGCATCAAAGGTCCTATACCATCTTCATTCTTAAGCTTGTTTCTTCTCCTAATTTTTGTTAAATTCATCTTCCACACCATCCTACATCATTCTAATCCACCTTTTTCGAGATGTAAACCAAAAATATTTTTTCAATTTTTTTTGATATGCTTCTCAAGGGGGCATTACCTCTTAACTAAATTTCCAATCCGTTGGGGCAAAATTTTAAACTTCTTTGACACAACATCATTACAGACATTGCATTAAAGAGGGGAAAAATGTAGTCACCCTAAATCTGACATTATTTATTCTTATTAATTAAATATTATTATTTAATTAATTCACCTATTCCCAATCTTTAGTTAATTATTTTTTTATTATTTAATTGACTATTCCATATTCTTTTTATAATTAATTAAATATTTTATTAATTATATCACCTCCTAAACTAAAGTTCTTCCAATTAATCCCATCAAAATCCCCCATTCTTTTAATCCCAATTGAGTTAATTAATGCATAATTAATTAACTTACTAACCCTCATTATCCCATTCTCCAACTTTTAACTCCACCCAAGTTAATAAACCCTTGGTGTATTAACTCAAACCGCCTCATTAAGCTAATTAATCCTTGATTAATTGTCCTAACCCCAATGTCTAATCATCGTTACCATTATTTCCTCAATTTTAAATTCATGCACAACTCCCTAATCTTGTCTCATTAATATAAGAAATCTCACTTACCTCCACTATCTTACACCTAGCCTCCAAAATTAAATGACTTGTCTTTCCAAGGTGCTCTCATACATGTGAGCATACCTCATCACTTCTCTCACAATGCTAATAAGCCACACCACCTTGATCCACACCTCACTCTCTCAATGAATATCAAACCTCCATTAAACAATCGATCCTAACCCTCCATTTCTCCCCTCCAATTTCTATAAATTGGAGCCATTTTATCTCATTTCATCATCTTGAACATAGCCTTGGTATGCAAGTAAACTGGTGATAATCCACATTTCAATACTTGATCAAATCCATCAAGACTTTGGGTGCATCTTGACCTCAATCCTTCAGGGTTATTGAAGGTATAATTCATGTTATGCTTTTGAGTTTATTTCATTTATGTTATTATGTTTTTGATGTCATTCTAACCCCCTCTACAATATATATATATATATAAGGAGCATATGATAATGCATAGCGTAGCCTTTGGAAACATAACAACCAATGCATAAAGCAATAAAAGACCAAGTCAACCAAAGTTTAGAAGCACGTAAGGATTTGTAAACTACTGTGTAAACATTTCAAGGAGAGATAAATGCAGTTTAAAGCATAAAGGAAGGAGTCAACCCTGTGCTATTTTATGGGGCACCAACTTATGAATGTGGTGCCAATCTAGAAGTGTATGGAATGCAAAAGAAGTCTGCAAACTATGAATAAGTCTGATAATAGCCTTAAGACTTAGTCAAAAGTAAACTTGGTAGCAATATCTGAAGGAATTCAATTTAGGAAGCTTTCTTTTTAGCTTGTTGTTCATTTGACTCAGTAATAGAGTCTTGATTTCCCTTATAACAAGTTGACTCATCCATTAAAATGGAGAGGATTGTTATATGTTGCAAACCTATAAGTCAGTTTGATGAGTCGTTGCATGAGGATAAAAAGTGGAAAAAGTATTAGCTTGTTTGTAGCCTTCGGTTGCTCACAATTTAGTATAAATAGAGGTGCTCGTTCTACCAATTGCTACATTTACCAATCTGATTATTTTGATGTTATTTTTTTTGTGATTTATGAGTTAGTGAGTTGAGAGTTATTTTTCTATTTCGTATTTGTGATTGTTTTGAGAGTTAGTGAGAAGTTAGAAGAGGTAAATTAAGTTGATCTTGGAGGAAGTATCAAGCGAGATTGAGGAATAGAGCTAGGAAGGAAGTTAAGTCAATTGGAGCATTATACAAGCATGCTAGTTTCTATACCTTTGTCATTTATGTTAGAAAGGTTAAATAGTTTTGTCGCTATGTTGGAAAATAGTGCTTTTGAATATGTTGTGATGTTTGTACATGATTGCATGTTTCTTGGTTGTGCATTATGTGGTAGAACCTATCTTATTAGTTATATTTATATGTACCCTATATATGAGAGTTTGTATGAATGCAATGTATTTATATTATACATAGTTATCATTGCTCTATGTACGATGTCTATAATAGATGTATGTAGCATAAAGTAAGAAATTGCTAGAATAACTTTGGTAGTAAAGTCATTTTGATTATGAGATGTAAAGTGGGTTACTCCTGGGATTTTTCTGATTCATTAAAAACGGGGTAAACTAGATATAGAGTATGAATGGTCATAAAACCAAATCGAGCTAGGAAGGTGGGGTGAGTGCGTTACATCCACTCTAAATTTTGGGTGATGAATACTTTGGAAAACGTAGTGTAAGTAGCCTTTGTTTACACTATCAATTCACTATGATTCAGGTTTACATTCTAGGCAAGAGATATATTCATAGATGTAAGTTTTAACCATTGTATTCCAATTCTAGATATGTAGGACACAACGCCATTCTTGGGAAAGGCTAGTGTTATGAGGTTACCAAACTAATCTCTTCATCGAAGGGTAGGGCCATCTTCCCTATTAGGTAGATGTATGGGGGACTATAGTAAGTCCATGGTTGGCAGAAAAGCACTTGAGTGATGCTTCTCCTCATCAGTTGGTGGCCAAGATTTGAGGGGGGACTACCTAGACCATTTCTACTTTATATATGTTGTAAAATTGTTTAAGCCATGTCCGTAATCTTGTATCCATCTCTATGAGAATTGTAAATATGGAATGTCATATGAAAATTGTGTATCATCATTACTTGAATTAATGAAAGGAATTATTTTGTATGCAATGGGAAAGTTTGAAATATGTTTCAAATGTGCATTTATTATTCAAAAGAAAAAAAATTATTGCTCTTAAAGGTTAGATGCATAAACTATTCACTTATGGGTAAAACATAGAAAAATTACCGTGTAGAACAATGGGCATATTACACATGGTATCAAAGCTACCAGGTTTAGCTCTGGAGTCTATGTGCTCACTATGTTTCCAATCTAACATTATATGAGTTTAATGTTTGGAATTTCTTGTGTTAGGATGGCATGTCTCAAGATTACTGCAAGAAATTCAGTTATCAGAAAAGAGCACTATCTATAGGCCAAGAAGGAAAAAGAAGCCCTTATTTGAACCATTGAGGGAACCAATCATGATAACATCATTTTGCTAAGTGATACTAAGACTATTAGTCATGCCCTTTCATGAATTAATCAATAGAAAAGAAGGATGGGAGAGGCTACCAACTTCAACCATCTACCTTTTGTTTCCCCGACTAAGTCAGAATCTTTATTATTTTCTAGGAATATGCCCTCATAATGTAGTGTTATTCCAACAATGATACTTAGGGACCCTCGTGTTATACCTATGGCTAAAAATATTGTAATAGCCTCAAGTGGCAAATCAAAAGAGTGTGTTCCCTGAAATTATGTTTCAAAGGATAGGTTTGAGGGATATTTTCCTTTTAATGAAGGATATGAGCAAAAATCTAAGGGGTGTACCCCATGTAGCTATGTATCGGCAAGTGAATCCAAGGGATATCCTCCCTTAGACTATCTGAATAGTCATTCTTTGTAAACTCATGGATATTCAAATACTTTTTAAATCTTAAATGAAAACATGCTTTTGGAAAAACTTGTGTATAAATTCTTTGTGGAATTCCTTATATGAATGGTTGTTCTTTTAAATTCTTGTAGAACATTAAGTAAAATTTCTTAGATCTAATTAAATGAAAATGGTTAGGACACGAACTAACATTAGGGGAAGTCAAGAAGTAGGATGAGGTACTAAGAATGTTGAAGCTAATTTGGACCGCATCTTGTCTATAATGGATGAAACAAGAACTAGGATAGGAAAACTCGAATAGGAAGTAAGGGGTGAAAAAAGGGAGGAACAAGAAGTTCCAAATAATAATGAGGAATTTCCTAACAATGAAGAAGGGGAGAATTCTCGTGATCACACCCATTCTAGTGAAAATGAGGATGAGGAGTCACTGTCAAGATCAAGGTCAAATGGAACTAAAAGGAAATGACTAGCCAATGAGTTATCTCATGACATGAGGAAGATCACACCTCCAAATTTTGAAGGTAGTGCTACTAGGGATACGACTGAAGCATGGCTTACGGATATGGAAAAGTACTTTGAGATTAGAAATTAATTTGAAGTTACCTAAGTCATACAAGGAGCTTTCTAGTTGGCAAGTGAAGTATCCAACTAGTGGATGAGTAAGAAGATGGAGTAGGGCTCAATTCCTTGAGGTTGACATGGAATGGATTTGTAGAGATTTTCTATAAACGGTGGTTACCACAACTCTTCTATGATAAAAAACTCATTGATTTCTAGAATCTGAACCAAGGAGATTCCTCAATGAATAAATATTGGGAAAAGTTCACTCACCTCCTCAGGTACGTACCCATGTACCAAAAGGATGAGTGATTCTAAATAAGGAAGTTTATTATGGGTCTTAATGCCTAAATAGGTGTTAAAGTAGAGGTGCACAATCCTACAACCATGGACTTGATGTATGAAAAAGCTATTAAGTAGGAACAAAAGCTTAAGTCTATTTCAAACTATCGAGAAAGGAATAGAAAGAAGTTTAACCTGGCGCAAACTAATCAAGCTCCAAAAAGGCCTAATGAAGGGAAAAATTTTCAGAAGCAAGGGGACAAGAGACCCCAACAAAATTGGAATGAACCGAGCAGAGATCGAAGAGGAAGCAACAACGACTATAACAACAAATTCAACAACAATGCTAGTGGAAATGCTAGTAACTATGGAAGACTTGCAAAAAAGAGGGGACCAACGAAAGGATGTTTTACATGTTGTGGAGATAACTTTGCTAATTGGTGCCCTAACAAGGTGATAGAATCACAACCACATGGGAATCCTCTTCCTCCACAACAAGGTGCATTATAGCAAAGGATACATGCTATAGTAGACAACTAGAAAGTTGAGTACCAAATTACTCAAGTAGAAGTCTCAAGTACTTTGTCTAGCATTCCTATCTCAATTTTAATAGATATTGGTACCGTGAAATTTTTTATTTCTCCTAAAATAGCAAGTCAAATGTCTATAAAGGTTGGTTTTATGGAAAAATCCTAGGTTTTTGAGTATGCAAACTGGATAAGAGTTAAGGTGAGTAAATGTCTATTCGAAGCAAGGGTTGAACTTCCAAGTTTCTCTATAGAGGTGAATTTGTACGTAACCCCCTTAGGTTATTATGACGTCATTTTAGGGATGAATTGGCTATGGAAGTATAAAGCTAAAGTGGATTTCCATTCTAAAACCATAGAATGCTTAGACGATCTAGGTAACCAAGTGTCATTACAACAAACACCTAGAGAAGTAAAACTGCGATAGATTTCAGTTGTACAAATATATAGGGCGAAAAAGAAAGGTTTCCAACTCTTCACTTTAAAAATGGAAAAAATTGATGAATACAAGGAAGTAATTCTTTAAGATGATGTTATGTATTATGAACCTCAAGATTCCCAAAAATTAAAAGAAGGAAAAGTGGCGAAAACAGGGAAATCGAATATGGAGAAATATCCTGCCCTACGGAAATTTGCAGATGTATTTCTAGATGAACTACTTGGATTGCCTCCCAAGAGAGTGTTTGATTTCTCCATTCACATAGTCCTTGGGTCGAAACCTATATCGAAAGTACCATATAGGATGACCACAACATAATTGATGGAGTTAAAGGCACAATTAGAAGAATTATTATCTAAAGGACTAATAAGACCCAGTGTTTCACCCTGGGGAGCACCAGTGATCATCGTAAAGAAGAAAGATGGTACACTGTGCTTGTGTATTGACTATCAATTGCTTAACAAAGAAACGGTAAAGAATAAGTATTTGTTGCCATGTATTGGTGATCTCTTTGATCACATGCAGGGAGCGACAATATTTTTGAAGATTGATCTATATTTTGGATATCATCAATTAAGAATCAAGGACAAAGATATTTTCAAGATAGCTTTTAGGACTAGATACTTTCATTACAAGTTCACAGTCCTATCTTTTGGACTCACAAATGCACCAACAACGTTCATGAACCTAATGAACAATGTATTTAGGGACTGTTTGGATAGTTTTGTGATATTTTTCTTGAATGACATCTTAATCTACTCCAAGCATAAAGAGGAACATCACAAGCATCTGGAGATTGTGCTTCAATGATTAAGAGAGCATAAGTTATATGAGAAGCTCTCAAAGTGTACTTGTCATGTAATTTTGGTTGATGGGATTGCAGTTGATCCAATGAATATAAAAGTAGTGCTTGAGTGGCTAGTGGCCAAGAATGTGTCAGAAGTTAGAATTTTTATGGGTTTGGTTGTGTATTATCATAAGTTTGTTGAAAAAATTTCAAGAATAGTTTTTTCCATCACTTATTTGCAAAGGAAAGGCAAGAAGTTTGAGTGGACAGAGAAATGTCAAGCGGTGTTTGATCTGATCAAGGAAAATTTGACCACGACTCTAATACTGAAGGTACTAGATCCGAATGGTAACTTTATTGTTATCACTAATGTTTCAAGAGAAGGTTTGTGTGGAGTGTTAATGCAGGAGGGGAGAGTCATAACTTATGAGTCAAGGAAGCTAAAGTCCTATGAACAAAATTATGCTTCACATGATTTAAAGTTAACAACAGTTGTTCATGCATTACATATGTGGAGACACTATCTATTGGGGAAACCATTTGAACTCAAGATCAATCACCATGGCCTCAAATATTTCTTTACCTAACATAATCTCAATGCAAGGCAAAGAATGTGGTTAGAACTGATATCTGACTATGATTTCAACATCAATTATATTAAAGGAAAGGAGAATCGGGTTGTTGATGCTCTAAGTCATAGGAAGCATATCTCCTCAATGGTATTGATCCAAACTGACTTTAAAGGTCGAGTGTTGCAAGAATCCATTGGGGAAACTATTTGAACTCAAGATCAATCACCATGGCCTCAAATATTTCTTTACCCAACATAATCTCAATGCAAGGCAAAGAATGTGGTTAGAACTGATATCTGACTATTATTTCAACATCAATTATATTAAAGGGAAGGAGAATCGAGTTGTTGATGCTCTAAGTCATAGGAAGCATATCTCCTGAATGGTATTGATCCAAACTGACTTTAAAGGTCGAGTGTTGCAAGAATCCAACGATGATGAGTTTTATGAACAAGTCAAGAAAGCACTCTCGGATAATTCGTAAGATCGAAGGTATAAAGGATATCACCTTGAACCTAATGGATTATTAAGGTTTAAAGAGAGAATTTATGTACCTAATTATAGAGAATTGAGGAACTTGGTATGGAATGAAGTTCACAATGCACCATATTTAGGACATCCTGGTGTAACCAAAATTTTGGCTAATGTAAAGCCATTATATTTTTGGAAGGGTAAGAAAGGGGATGTTGTGAGGTTTGTAGAGAGTTGCTTAGAGTGCCAAAGAGTGAAGGCAGAGCATCATCATCCTACAAGTATTTTATATCCACATAAAGTCCCGGAAAGTAAGTGGAAATTCATTAGCATGGATTTCATACAAGGTCTACCTATGTCTAGGAATAAGCACAATGCCATTCTGGTAGTGGTGGACAAGCAAACTAAAGTATCTCACTTTATACCAAGAAATATGATCGATGGAGCTCTTGTAATAGCTTGAAATTTTGTTCAAGAGATAATTAGATTGCATGGGATTCCTGAAAAATATTATATCTGATAGGGATGCTTGTGCGACATTTAGATTTTGGAAAACCCTATTTTATACACTTGGGATGAAATTAAATATAAGTTTTGCTTATCATTTGAAAACATATGGACAAACTGAAAGGTTAAACCAAGTGCTAGAAGATCTATTGAGGATGTATTGCATGGATCAACAATACAAATGGGAAGATTACCTACCATTAGTTGAATTTTCATATAATAAATTTTATCATTTTGCAATCAAGATGGCTTCATTTGAAGCATTATATGGCAGGAAGTGTTAAACTCCTATAAGTTGGGATAAGCTAGAAGATAGGATAAGCCTTGTGTTAGATATGTTATCTGAAATGGAGGAGCAAGTTGGTATTATTAAATAGAGGTTAGAAGAAGCTAATGATAGGCAGATAAGTTATTTTGATGCCAAGCGGGTACCCAAAAATTTCTTGGTAGGAGAAAAGGTTTTGTTAAGGGTCAAGCCTCATAAGAGTTCTATCAAGTTTGCAAATTGATCCAAAATAGCTCCGTGATACATAGGTCCTTTTGAGGTTATTGAAGAGATCAACACCATTGCGTATAGGATTTCTTTGCCACCAGCTCTTGCTAGGATGCATGATTTTTTCATGTCTCGTATCTTAAGAAGTATATACCAAGCGATAACCATGTTATTGATTGAAACACTTTATAGGTACAGGACCTAGAAGTGGTAACAATCAAGCCTCTCAAGGTGCTCAAAACACATAAGCTCCACTTACATTATAGAGAGGTTCTACAATGCAAGGTCCATGGGATCAGTATACAAAATACTATGCCACTGGGGAAGGCTATGCTGAGATAAATCAAAAGTTTCCACAAGTCTTGCTAGATTTTGAAAACTCTTGAAAATAATGATGTTTTGTAATGTGATTCTTTAAGGATGTTTTATGTTTTATTTTTTATGTTTGTCCATATTGATACTTAATAATCATCAGGGATGATGATTCACAAGGGGGGGAATATGTTACACCCCAAGTGATATTACCTATTTACTATTACCTTGTTTGGTTAAATTGCTTGAATATATGAATGTATTTTATGAATCTTTATATGAATGTGTTTTATGAATCTTTATATGAATGTGTTTTATGAATATTTATATGAATGTGTTTAATGAATCTTTATATGAATGTGTTTAATGAATCTTAAATGAAAATATGATGAATGAATGATTGATGCACTTTGATATTTTATAATGATTCTAACTATTAAATGTATGATGCATATAACTATGTTGTGATTGAATAACTATTGTTATGATGTGCTAATTTGAGTGTAGGAACAAGTTCAAACCTCTAAAAGAGAGGAGAGGTATAACTTAGGAGAAGAACCTGGTCTAATAACCCTTAAGAAGCCTAACTAAGCATTCACACACTCACGCCCTAGTTGGTCTTAGTTGTGTCAAGTCAGTTTGGGTAGATGGTAAGTGATCTTCAGTTTTGGTTGTAAATGTTTATATTGATTTATAATCTTGTTTAATGAATGTTTGGATTGAGGAATGTAATTAAGTCTTGATGTCATGTGAAAGTCCTTCCTTGTGTGTTTATTGTGGTATCAATGAGATATATGCATAAAATGTATATATATGTATATATGTACGTGTCTATGGTGGACTCATACATGTGAGTGAATATGTACGTGAGTATACGTAGATAGACGTACCTATGCCTACTCATGGATGGATTACCCATATGAATGGGAATACCAACTGGACTAAGGTGACATATATATATATTTCATGTATATATGTCAATCAATGGTTATGAGTATGAGTGTTTTAATAGAGATATTGAAATGGTATTATGTATATGTATATAATGTATATATATTAACATATATGTATAGAGTAATATAGTTACATATACTAATATATACTTATATATATATATATATATATATATATATATATACGTAATATTATTATTTATATATTTATATATATGTTTATTGTTCGACAACTAAATGTATTTGATAACTTTATGAAATGGATATATATATATATATGTATATATATTCCAATGGATGCATATATACATATGATATATATATATATATATAAATGAAAGTCATTTGTTATAATTTCTAAGCGCAATATATATAGCACTATTCTTAAGTAAAACACTTGAATGAATAAGGTGCATATGATAATGCATAGTGTATCCTTTGGAAACATAACATCCAATGCATATGGATTTGTAAACGGTTTTGTAAATATTTCAAGGAGAGATAAATGTAGTTTAAAGGATAAAGAAAATAGTCAAACCTACACTATTTTATGGGGCACCAACTTATGAATGTGGTGTCAATCTAGAAGTGTATGGAATGCAAAAGAAGTTTGCAAACTACACATAAGTTTGATAATAGCCTTGAGAATCAATCAAAAGTAAACTTGGAAACAATATGTGAAGGAATTCAATTTAGGAAACTTTCTTTTTAGCTTGTCGTTCATTTGAATCAGTAATAGAGCCTTGTTGTCCCTTATAACAAGTCGACTCAACCATTAAAATGGAGAGGACTGTTATGTGTTGCAAACTTGTAAGTTAGTTTGACGAGTCATTGCATGAGGATAGAAAGCTGGTAGAAATATTAGCTTGTTGTACCCTTCAGTTTCTCACAAATTAGTATAAATAGAGGTGCTCATTCTACCAATTGCTACATTTATCAATCTAATTATCTTGATGTTATTTTGTTGTGATTTTTGAGTTAATGATTAGAGAGTTATTTTGTTATTTCATATTTTTGATTGTTGTGAGAGTTAGTAAGAAGTTAGAAGTGGGAAATTAAGTTGATCTCGAAGGAAGTATCAAGAGAGCTTGAGGAATAGAGCTAGGAAGGGAGTTAAATCAATTGGAGCGTTATACAGGAATGCTAGTTTCTATACCTTTGTCATTTATGTTGGAAAGGTTAAATAGTTTTGTTACTATGTTGGAAAATAATGCTTTTGAATATGTTGCAATGTTTGTACATGATTGCATGTTTATTGGTTGTGCATTATGTGGTAGAACCTATCTTATTAGTTATATTTATATGTACCCTATATAAGAGAGTTTGTATGAATGCAATGTATTTATACTATATGTAGTTGTCATCGCTATATGTAGGATATTTATACTAGACGTGTAAAGTAGCATAAAGTAAGAATTTGCTAGAATCATTTTGGTAGTAAATTCATTTTGATTATGAGATGTAAAGTGGGTTATTCTTGGGATTTGTCTGATCCATGGGAAAGGGGGTAACCTAGATATAGAGTATGAATTTTCATAAAACAAAATCAAGCTAAGAAGGGGGGTGAACATGTGATTTCCACTCTAAATTCTAGGTGATGAATACTTTAGCCAAGGTAGTGTAAGTAGCCAGTGTTTACACTATCAGTTAACTATGATCTGGGTTTACATACTAGGCAAGGGATATTCATACATATAAGTTGTAACCACTACGTGTCAGTTCTAGATATGTAGGACACAACACCATGCTCGAAAAAGGCTAGTATTATGAGGTTACCAAACCAATCTCTTCATAGAAGGGTAAGGTCATCTTACCAATTAGGTAGACATGTGAAGGATCATAGTGAGTTCATGGTTGGTAGAAAAGCGCTTGAGTGATGCTTCTCCTCATCAGTTGGCGACCAAGATTTGAGGGGGGCTACCTAGACCATTTGTCCTTTATATATTTTGTAAGCTTGTTTAAGCTATGTATATAATCTTGTATCCATCTCCATGGGAATTGTAAATATGAAATGTCATATGAAAATTATGTATCATCATTGCTTGAATTAATGAAAAGAATTCTTTATTATGCAACGAGAAAGTTTGAAATATGTTTCAAATGTACATTTATTATTCAAAGAAAAAGAAAAAATCGATTGCTCTTAAAGGTTAGATGCATAAACTATTCACTTGTGGGTAAAATATAGAAAAAATATTATGTAGAACAATGGGAATGTTATAAATTGACCATATAGCCAAAGTCTCGTGCCTAGGGTGGAATCCAAAACCAAAGTATAAATCCTCTACCTGCTCTTTTGATCCTAAAATTAGGTCCCCACCCTCACACCTTCTTATGTTATCAAATGCAATGGCTGATGAGATGTCCCAACCAGGCAACAATAAACACCTTTCCCTTTTCACCAATTCTCTTCCCCTTTCAGGGGTCATGGAATCCATCTCCTCCTTCACCTTCTGTAAAAAATTGTTAATGGTTTTGTTATTGTGTAATATTTTTGGCTTAGATTATGTAGTATATTTTTCCATCAAAATTTTGAATCACACTCCATGATTCATCATCAAGATAAGGAGAGAAAAAGGATAAAAAATCCTCAACTCCTCCCCTTATTTTAAAGGAAAAAATCCTTAAACTCTTGGGTGGTGATGAATTGTTCATCTTGTAGAAAATCCTCACAAGCCTTAGCCCTAACATCATCAACCACCTGCCTACCAGTTTCAAAATTGATGACCAACCTGTCATCAATGGGCCTCTCAATCAACATCCTAGGAGGCGGGAGAATTTTTTGTACAATGAGAGCATCCCCATTCATATCCTCTAGGTCAAGTGGATAATTCAATAAAGGTCCAAACATTCGAGAAATTTTTGCAAGGGAGTAACTAGATGGGGTCTTGTTGGCACCTCTGTTTTGGAAGAAGAAGTACCTAATGTGCTTGGAGGCACCTATGGAATATTAGCCAAAAATTAGTTGGCATTATCCAACATAGTCATTTTTCTAACTATGGGATCCCTTATGTGCATGAATGACCCCTGGAAAGATGGGCCTTATATCTTCCTCTTGTTCTCTGCAATATAAATTTTGACCCGCAACTCTCTCCTTCTTGAGGCTTGGTTCTCTAAAGAGAAATTCCTGATTAGGTCCTTAATGTTGTTTGGCTAGTGAAGATAGGCTGACAACCTATAAATTCCTCTCTCCCTACTGATGAAGCCCTCCGGGTTAAAACTATTGACTTTATCAATCTTCATCTTATATGAGAGCAACTTCTCCTTAATCAATTCCATGTCTTCCCTTGATAAGACAACAAAATCAGAGAGTGCAATTGAGTCAGGGAGGAGGGCATGTTTTTATTATTATTTTTGAAATGAGTCTTATCAGGCTCATTCAATTACCACATTAACTCCAAAAAAGCAATCCTATTTGGGACATCCTTACTTGGAGCACATGGGGCACCACTAAAGTCCCATATACCCTAATAACAGTGGCATTTGAGTAGAAAAAGCACTCACCCCAATTATGATCAATCCCCTTTTCAAGGGTAAGGTACTTTGACCTTAAAAATATTTTTATGTCCTCTGATAATCCCCAATTTGTGGGGAGGCCTAGTCCTCTCCTCAGAGGCTTTATAAAAAATTCTTCAAAGGTAAAGTAATTAGATTGATTATAGTCCTTGTCCTAGATATAGGTCCACTATTGGACTAGTAGTATTTTTTTTGTTCTCTCCCACTGGCCTGATTTGAACCTGTGGTGGCCACACTTGCACTCCAACATGTAAACTTAAGTGGATGAGGAGGGACTAATATCTGAAGTGCATGACACCCAATGCATCCTACTTAATTACACAAAGGGACTTGTGCAATTGATCTACCACATACCCTACAAAATTGTAGGGCCTATTTACATCCTCTCTTTGAATACCTACTGCCAAAACTATTAGACTGATAGGGATGTAAATCTTACTATCCATTCCCAGGACCTAAAGAAAGGAAAAATATGTCTTTTAAGGTATGGCTCAAAAATATCATAGGCAAATGGTTCCATATCACCCTTGCCAAACCTTCGTAGTTCTCTTCTTGGTCCTCTTGGCCTAAAGCATGGGAACTACCTTACTTTGTAGATATCCCTATTTCTTTCATATTATTTTCTCAATGCACCCAAGTCAATTGGTAGTTGTGCATAGGGGGTCTAGCTGGAAGACTATGTAGATATGATTCCTATCTAGTGGCAACAAGCTTTGACCACCCATTGTGAACAAAGGCCTAGTGTCAAGATTATACGCCATAGCTAATTTTTTGATCAATTCCACATTCACAAATGCATTGGGCACCACTAATTCGCCCAAACCCAAATTCCAAATATTGCAAATTGGTCTCTCTAAGTAAGCTTTTTTGTAAGCATGTTTAAACAATGCATACCCCTGTTATGTGATAATGGGGTCTCTACACCCATTGTTCTTATCGATGAGTTTTTTTGTCAAACCCCCAACCCTAGACCAACCTTTGGTCTCTTTCCCGACCTTGGGAGAAATACAATAATCTCCTCATCTAGAGGCCTTCTCTTTCCAATTGATGTTTCGACCATTTTAAGTGTAGGGTTTACATAAACTAGGGTTTTAACTAATTCTTCACAAACCAAAATTCTAAAAAAAAATCAGTAGCATATACCCATATTAACTCAATTTTCCTTTCCCTTGAATTGACTGTAACCACATGTTACCCAGAAAAATCCTTCAAATTCATAACTTGATGTTTGAATTAGTTACTTGTTCTGCCCGATGTCAAAAAACCCTAATTTCACAACAAAAAACCCTCGTTCACTTCAAAAAAGTGCAACACTCCAT
The DNA here is from genome assembly GCA_007115665.2 of Sequoiadendron giganteum. NCBI lineage: Eukaryota > Viridiplantae > Streptophyta > Pinopsida > Cupressales > Cupressaceae > Sequoiadendron > Sequoiadendron giganteum. Next base: position 237,035,027 of record CM021101.1, read on the forward strand.
TTGATTACTTTTTCATTAAATTGAATACGTAATTTATCTTAGCCTTCTTGGATTTAGTAGATATCAATCCCATCCGCCATTACACCTTCACATACTTGAATGTGTGAGCAGTAGGAGACATTGGCTAGGATCATTGATCCCAAGATTAATGGTCATCACACAGATTTGAATTTTCCTTTTTGAAGTGGCACCCTCCTTTTATCATTCTACAGACTCGTGAAGGTATAATAAGACAAAAATATACCCCCATGAAGGAAGGGCTCTTTGTGAAGCGTTATGATGTTGATACTTTCATCATCTCACAGCTTCACAACAACAAAATATCAGTCCCACCATGGCTCCGAGAAGGCCTGAGCATCTACGATAGGAATTAGCACATGGTATAATACATGTCAACATTTCACCGTTTCAGGGGGAAGAATGTGTCAAAATATCAAATCTCGATGAAGAGAAGGGCCTCTGTGAAACATACATGCTTAATTCAACAACTTAAAGTGTAACATTCCCATTATTTTACCTAGTAATTTCTCCATGTTTTAACCATTAGTGAAATAGTATATGCATCAAACATAATGAGCAATAAAAATTTTCTTTTCTTTTTAATAATAAATACACCATTTGAAACATAACCTTTCCAAGATTTTCCATTGCATAATCAAAGAATCATTTCAATAATATAAGTATGATTTAACTTTACATAAATATATTCAAGATAACATTTCATATATACAATTTCCATATAGATGGACACATGATTACAAAATTAGCTTCAAAAATCTTTCATGAACTAGAAATACAAATGGTCCAGAACATGTTCTTCTCCCAAATCTTGGCCACCAACTACATGAGGAGAAGCATCACTCAAGCACTTTTCTACCAACCATGGACTTATTACGGTCCCCCGCACATCTACCAAACTTGGTAAGGTGGCCCTCCCTTCAACAAAGAGATTGGTTTGGCAACCTCATCCTTCAAATAGCCTTTCCTGAGCATAGTGATGCGTCCTACATATCTAGAGCTATCATAAAGTCTACTTATACATGTATGATTTACCCAACCTAGAATGTAAATTAGATCACAACGAACTGATAGTGTAGGCAGTGGCTACCTACACTACTTTGGCCAAAGATTCATCACCTAGTTACTTTGAGTGAGGTCATCTATTCACCATAATAATTTCTCAATTTGTATTGACTATCAATATTTTATTCTAAGGTTATCCCCTTTCTCGTAGATTATCCTAGCCCTAGGAAAAACCTTCCCATTAACTCATATTTAAATGACATAGCTACTAAGTATCTCAAAGCAATTATATCTTATGCTACACACCTAGAGTATTGTCATACTACGTATAGTATTGATATTATACATATAATATATAAAAAGTATACATTCGTATAAAACCCAATATAGTATAAATATCTATATAAGTATAAACCAAAGAAAGGCTTCACTAATACAATAACAAACAAGAGACATGCAAGCATATCCAAGCATCACAATACACATAAAATATAATTTTTCTAAATATGGCAACATAAATAAACAATCTTTCCAACATAATAACAAAGGAATAGAAATTAGCATGCATGTTTAAAGCTCCAACCAATTATTCTTCCCTTCTAGATTAATGGCTCAAGCTCACTTGCAACTTTCTCAAAGAACAACCCAAATTCCACTACTAGCTTCTCACCAAATCTCTTAATAATACTATTATAAAACTCACTAACTCTCTAGCTCTCAACTCACTTTGCACAGAAATTGTAGCAGAATGACAATAAGGTACAAATTGAAAAAGTGTAGAATATGGTAGAATGAGCACCTCTCTATATATTAAAAACTGAGCAACCAAAGGCTACAAACAAGTTAATACTTTTGCCACCTTTTTAGCCACATGCAACAACTCATCAAACTAAATTATAGGTTTGCAACACATAACAGTCTTCACCTTTCAAATGGCTAAGTCAACTTGTTTCAAGGGAAAACAAGACTCTTTTACTGAGTTGAATGAACAACAATCTTATTAGCAAGTTTCCTATTTGGTTTACATATCGAATTCCTTCTTATATTACTACCAATTTTACATTGATTGAGTCTCATGGCTAAGATATTGCTTTTCCAAACTTATGTGCAGTAATAAGACTTCTTATACATTTCACAAACTACAACATTGGTGCCACATTTCATACATTGACGCCCTTGAAGATAACGCAAGTAGACTAATTTCTACATTGCCTAAATCTGCACTTATTGCCTATTGCAACGTATACACAACAACACTTATTCCATACGTGCCTTATAGTCTTAGTTGACTTGGTATTTTGTTGCTTTATGCATAGGTTTACTATGCAATTCTTTACCAAGGCTACACCATATATATGCTCCTATATTTCATTTAAGCGCTTCACTATTATTAACCATAACGCTATGTATTGCGCTTAATAACTATCTCAAATGATTATCAATTATTATATATTATATATATATATATATATTTCCCTCGTAATATATATACATATATATTTTAATTTATACTCATTTCACATGGTTATCAATACATTAATTTTTTACTAACAAAGTTATATAAATTTATATCGAAAAAAATTACGTATATATATATACACGATTATATGTTAATATATATTTAACTATATATATATATTATATACATAATATTATTTTAATACCTTTATAAAAACACTCATACTATCTTTTCCATCAATCAACATAGATACAAAAAGTGTATATATACATATATATATATGTCACCTTAGTCCAATCGGTATTCCCATGCATATGGGTAATATATCCATGAGCATGCATAGGTACGTCTACCTACATATACTCATGTACATATTCACTCACATATATGAGTTTACTCTAGACATGTACATATATACATATATATATTTTATGCATATATCTTCATCGACATAACAATAAACACACAAGGAAGAAATTCCACTTGACATCAAGAATTAATCACATTCCTCAATCCAAACATTCTTAAAACAAGATTGCAAACCAATATACAACCAAAACTGAAGATCAATTACCCTTTACTTAAACTGACTCAACTCAACAAAGACCAACTTGGGCATGAGTGTGTGAAAGCTCAGTTAGGCTGAATTAAAGGTTACCAGACCAATTCCTACATTCAACTCAGTACATCATAACAGTACTTAGCCGAATCAATACATTCATATGTATCACATATATTTGATGTACAAAGTCATTATCAAACATCAAATTGAAACGACATTCATCCATCATATTTCCATCAAGATTCATATATAAAACACATTCACATTATTAAAGCAATTTACCAAACAAGGTAATAGTAAATAGGTAATAACACATGGGGTGTAGCATATTTATCCCCTTGTAGATCATCGTCACCAATGATTTTTAAGTATCAAATATGATCATAACATAAAGAACAACATCACAAAACATCATTGTTTTCAAGAGTTTTCAAAATATAGCAAGATTTGTGGGAACTTTTGCTTCATTTTGGCATAGTCTTCTCACGTGGAAAAATCTTCTACATACTGATCCCATTGGACCTTGCATTGCAGAACCTCTTTGTTATGTAAGAGGAGTTTACATGTTTTGAACACTTTGAGAGGCTTGATCGTTACCACCATTGGGTCCTATACTTGTAAAGCATTCCAATCAATAACATGGTTATTGCTTGGTATATACATCTTGAGATATGAGACATGAAAGATGTTGCATCTTGGTAAGAACTGGTGGCAAGGCAATTCTATACACGACATGGTTGATTTCCTCAAGAACCTCAAAAGGACCTATGTAGTGGGAAGCTAGTTTGGATGAATTTTCAAATTTGATAAAACTTCTGTGAGATTTAACTCTCAACAAAACCTTATACCCTATTGTCAAATTCATAGCTACCCGTTTAAAATCAACATAACTTTTCTACCTATTGTTAGCTTTTGCTAACCTTTGCTTGACACTTCCAACTTGTTCCTCCATTTTTGATAACATCTTTATCCCAAGGCTTATCTTATCTTCTAGCTTATCCTAGCTTACATGAGTCGACACTTCCTACCATATAACACTTCAAACGAAGCCATCTTGATCGTAGAGTGATAGGAGTTATTATATGCAAACTCTATCATAGGTAGGTAATCCTCTCATTTGTATTGTTGATCCATACAATACATCCTTAGTAGTTCCTCTAATACTTGCTTCACCCTTTCATTTTTATCATCTATTTTTGGATGATAAGAAAAACTTATGTTTAATTGAGTCCCAAGTGAAGTGAACAAGGTTTGCCAAAATTTAGATGTCACTCAAGCATCCCTATAATAAATGATCTTTTGAAGAATCCCATGTAATCTAAATATCTCTTAAATAAAGTTTCATGCTATTACAGGAGCTCCATCAGTTAGATTCCTCGGTATGAAGTGAGCTACCTTTGTAACATTGTGAAACACTACCAGAATGACATTGTGCTTATTCCTTGACATAAGGAGACCTTGCACAAAATCCATACTAATAACTTGCCACTTGCTTTTTGGAACTCTGTGTGGATACAAAAGACCTGCAAGATGATAATGCTTTGCCTTCACTCTTTGGCACTCTAAGCAACTTGCTAAAAATCTTGTTGCATACCTTTTCATTCCCTTTCAGAAATATAATGGCTTTACATCGGCCAACATCTTAGTTACACCAGGATGTCCTGAACATGGTGCATTGTGAACTTCTTTCCATACCATGCTCCTTGATTCCCCAATGTTAGGTACATAAATCCTTCCCTTAAATCTCAATAAACCATCAGGTTCAAAGTGATATCCTTCATACCTTCGATCTTGCAGATTATCTAAGAGTTCTTGCTTGACTTATTCATAGAAATCATCTGACTTAGTTTTTTGCAACACTTGATCCTTGAAATGAGTTTGGATTGATATCATTGAGGAGATATGCCTCCTACAAATTAGGGCATCGACAACCCAATTTGTTTCCCCTTGATATAATTGATGTTGAAATCATAATCAAATATCAATTCCAACCATCTCCTTTGTCGTGCATTCAGATTAGATTGAGTAAACAAATACTTTAGACCATGATGATCAGTCTTCAGTTTAAATGGTTTTACCAACAAATAATGTCTCTACATTTGTAATGCATGGACAAATTCTTTTAAATCTAAATCATGTGAAGCATAATTTTGTTCATAAGGCTTTAGCTTCCTTAACTCATAAGTTATGACTTGTCCCTCTTACATCAATACTCCACCCAAACCTTCTCCTAAAGCATTCATAATAACTACAAAGTTACCATTTGGATCTGGTACCTTTAGTATCAGTGTCGTGGTCAACATTTCCTTAAGAGAGTTAAATGCTACTTGACACTTTTCATACCACTCAAAATTATTCCCCTTCCTTTGCAATGATATGATGTGAAAAGTTATTCTTGAAAATTTTGTAACAAACTTACAATAATACCCAACCAAACCCATAAAACTTCTAACTTTCGACACATTCTTAGGAAATGGCCACTCAAGCACTACTTTTATCTTTGCTTTATCAACCACAACCCATTTAGCCAAAATCATGTGACCAAAATACTATACTTCCTTCTAGAAGAAGGTACGCTTAGATAGATTTCTATATAGCTTATGCTCTCTCAATTGTTGAAGAACAATCTCTAGATGCTTGAGATGTTCCTCCTCATTCTTGGACTAGATTACGATGTCATCCAAGAAGACCAACACAAACCGATCCAAACAGTCCATAAATACATTGTTCATTAGGTTCATGAACGCTGCTAGTGCATTTGTCAGCCCAAATGGTAGGACTGTGAACTTGCAATGTTCGTATCTAGTCTTGAAATCTATTTTGAAAATATTTCATCCTTGATTTTTAGTTGATGATAACCAAAACGTAGATCAATATTTGAAAACACTGTCGCTCCTCGCATCTAATCAAAGAGATCATCAATATGTGGCAACAAATACTTATTCTTTATCATTGCTTTGTTAAGCAACTGATAATCAATACATAAGCACAATGTACCATCTTTCTTCTTTACAAAGATCACTAGTGCTCCCTAGGGTGAAACACTGGGTCTTATCAGTCCTTTAGACAACTCTTCTAGTTGTACCTTGAACTCCATTAATTCAGTTGTGGTCATCTTATAAGGTACTTTCGATATAGGTTCTGACCCTGGTACTATGCCGATGGAGAAATCAAATATCCTCTTAGGAGGTAATCCAGGTAATTCTTCTGGAGATACATCCACAAATTTCCATAAAATAAGATATTTCTCCATATCCATTTTTCCAGATTCCAATACCTCACCTTCTTCAACATCTTGGGAGTCTCGAGGTCCATAATATAGTACATCATCTTGAGAAATGAATTCCTTTCATTCCTCAACTTTCTCCATTTTTACTACAAAGAGTTGACAATCTTTCTTCTTTGCCCTATGCATTTGTATAACATAGTAACTTAACCTCTCTAGGTGTTCCTTGCAATGACACCCAGTTACCTAGATTTTCTAAGCATTCAATTGTTTTTGCATGACAATCTACTTTGGCCCTATGTTTGCATAACCAATTCATCCCTAATATGTCATCATAACAACCTAAGGGAGATATGTATAGATTCACTTATGTTGAGAAACTTGGAAGTTCAATCCTTGCTTCGAATAGACATTGACTTACTTCAGCTCTTGTTTGGTTTGCATATTCTACAACCCAAGACTTTTCCATGTAGCCAACTTTTCTAGACATTTGACTTGCTATTCTAGGAGAAATGATTTTTTTTGTGGCACCAATATCTATTAAAATTGAAATGGGAATTCTAGGCAAAGTACTTGAAACTTTTATTGGAGTAATTTGGTACTCTGTTTGTTGATTATCCATTGCAATAGTAATTTTTTACTGAAATGCAGCTCTTTGAGGTGGAAGAGAGTTACCATGTGGTTGTGTCCCAAATGGGTTTCTTGGAAAATTACTTGCATAGTGATCCCCACCACATGTATAACATCCCTTCGCTAGTCCCCTCCTTTTTGTAGGTTTCCCAAAATTACTTTCATTTCCACTAGCATTGCTTATGAAGTTGTTAAAATTTTTGTTGTTTCCTCTTCGATCTCTCCTTGGTTTATTCCAATTATTTTGGGGTACCTTGTCCCCTTTCTTTTGAAAAATTCTCTTCAATAGGCTTCCTTGGGGCTTGATTTGTTTGTGTCCAACCTAAATTCTTTCTCTTTCTCTCCTGGTAGTTCGAGATAGACTTAAGCCTTTGTTCCTAGTTAATTGCTTTATCATTCACCAAGTCCATGGTAGTTGGATTGTGTATGTCTACCTCACCACCTATTTGTACATTAAGACCCATGACAAAATTCCTTATATGAAATCACTCATCCTTTTGGTACATAGGTACGCACTTTAGGACTTAAGAACTTCTCCAAATACTCATTCATTGAGGAGTCACCTTGCCTCAAGTTTTAGAAGTCAATGAACTTTTGGTCATAGAAGAGTTGGGGCAACCATCACTTTTAGAAAATCTCCGCAAATTTGTTCCATGTGAGACTTAAGGAACTAAGCCCAAGCTCCATTTTATTACTCATCCACTAGTTGGATGCTTCACCGGCCAACTAAAATGTTCCCCAAATAACTTTAGTGACCTCAAAGTAATTTCTGATTTCAAAATACTTCTCCATCTCTGTAAGACATTCTTTCGTCGCATCTCTAGTAGTACTTCCTTCAAATTTTTGTGGTGTGATCTTTCTCATGTCATGTGATAAATCACTTTCCAAACACTTCCTTTTGGTTCCCTCAGATTGAGATTGTGACCCATCATTCTCATGATCACTAGATTGAGTGTGATTGTGGGAATTCCCCCCTTCTTCTTCATTATTGGGAACTTCCTCTTCATTATTTGGGACTTCTTGTTCCTCTCTTTCCTTTCCCTTAAATTCCTTCTCAAGGTTTCCTATTATTTCTATAATTTCATCCATGATAACTAGAATATGATCCAACTTAGCTTCAACATTCTCAACACCTTGACCTACTTCTTGACTTCCCCCAAATTTAGTTCTTGTCCTAACCATTTTTTCAAGAATATTTATACCTAGAGGTTTCATTTTAATTAAATATATGAAGGTTTTCTCAATGTTAACAACATTCTAAAAGATTTATCATTCACAATTTTTTCCAAAAATATGTTTTTCATTATAATAAAAAAGGATTTCAATTTCCTCGAGTTTACATAGAATGTGTAACTGTAGATTAATAGTAGATGTATCTTTCGAATGATGATGAATAATCTGCAACTAGAATAACAAAGTTAATCCTAATCTAAACAATAATATAAAATCAAACAACAAAGAACAAGGAAATAAACTAAACAAACTAAACTATTTAATGGAAAGCTCTCACCGAATATACGTTCACCCCTTCGAATTATCTTGATTTTTCTTCTCCATTTTTCCTTTTCAGTATTCTTGCCCTCAGATTTCTGTGTTTGAATGCAAGTATAACTTCATTGAGTGTCTAAGCAAAATATCAAAGATAATTCTCTTCTCAAAAGTATGTGATTTCGGGAGTAATGATTTCGGGAGGAGGAATAATGATTATGACCGGCCATTTTATAGATTTTGGGTTTTCGAATGATCGACTCAAATTGAAAGAGAGATCGACGGATGAGATTGATGAATGCCATGCAATGTGAGTTTTGTGTCAGATAGAACGTGATTTAGAACGCGAGTTAGAACATGAGTTCAGGAAAGACTGAAGATAGAGACTAAGTTAGAACATGAGTTAGTACACGAGTTCAGGATCTTAATCTCCAAAAATAAAAGAAATAGACTTTTTATGCAAAAGCCAAAGTTGGAACTAGAAGATTAATACATTCGAATGCAAACATGAGTTAATTAATTAATAAAACAGATCATGCATATGAGTTGGAACTAGTTAACTGACTAGTTGTGACGAAGAGTCTTCTCGTAGAGATAACCAGATGTTAAATCCGGAGATAACTGGAGAACTAAAAATAGATCTCGAGTCTGAAGGTGAGTGAATGACTTAGATAACTAAATGATAGAGGAATGTGACATAAATAATTAAATATGAATTTAATTCAACATTCGAAAGTGAGAGATTTAATTAAATAAATAAAGATAATTTATTTAATTTGACTATTGAAAATGTGGAATATAAATAATTAAATAATAAATATTTAATTATAGATAAAGGGGGTTAAATGAATAATTAAATAAAGATATTTAATTATAGTTGAAAAAGTATGATAAAAGTGGGGGGGGGGGGGTAATTAAATAATAAATTGTTTAATTGATAGATAAAGAGGGAAGACTTAATTAGTTAGGGACATAATTAAACAAATATGATTTATTTAATTAATCAAGTTGAATAAAGACTAATAATGAATTAATCCAAAAGGGGTATTTAATTAATAGAAGAAATATGTGTTAGAAAGGTTAATTAAATAATAGACATTATTTAATCAAGACCACGGACTATAGAAAATTATGTCGAATATGTAATCGTAGGCCTAGACCAATTTTCGGTGTCTACAGAATGAATATTCAAATATTCTATGGGAGAATATCCCTTGGATTCACTTTTCGATACATAACTTTGTGGGGTATAACCCTCATATTTTTGCTCATATACATCATCGAAAGGGAAATAACCCTCCGATCTTTCCTTGGACACATAGTTTCAAGGTACATAACCCTCTGATTGGCCACTTGTGGCTATTACAATAACTTTCACTAAAGGAAGAACATGAGGATCTCTATATATCATGACTGAACTAACACAACATTTTGAGGGCATATCCTTGGAAAGTGATATAGAGTTCGACTTGGACGAGGAGACAGAAGGTAAGAAGTTGAAGTTGGCAGCCTCTTTCATCCTTCTCTTCTATTGACTAATTCGTGAAAGAGCATGACTGAAAGTATTAGTATCATTGAGCCAAATGGCGTTGTCATAATTGGTTTCCTTAATAGTTTGAACAAGGGCTTCTCTTTCCTTCTTGGCTTGTAGGTAGTGCTCATTTATAATTACTGACTTTCTTACAGTCATCTTGGGATGCACCATCCTAGCGCAAGAATTTCCAAACATTAGACTCATATAATGTTGGATTGGAAACATAGCGAGCACATAGGTTCCAAAGTTGAACCTGGTAGCTCTAATACCACATGTAACATGCCCATTGTTCTACCTAGTAATTTTTTTATATTTTACCCATCAGTGAAACATTATATACATCAAACATAATGATCAATAAAAAAATTCTTTTCTTTTCAATAATAAATGCACCATTTGAAACATAACCTTTCCAAACTTTTCCATTGCATAATCAAAGAATCATTTCAATAATATAAGTATGACTTCACTTTACATAAATATATTCAAGATACCATTTCATATTTACAATTTCCATTTAGATGGACACATGATTACATACATAGCTTCAACAAGCTTTCATTAACTAGAAATACAAATGGTCTAGAATGTCCTCCCAAATCTTTGTCGCCAAATGCATGAGGAGAAGCATCACTCAAGTGCTTTTCTGCCAACCATGAACTTATAGTGGTCCCCTGAACATCTACCAAACTTGGTAAGATAGCACTCTCTTCAACAAAGAGATTGGTTTGGTAACCTCATCCTTCAACTAGCCTTTCCTAAGCATAGTGACATGTCCTACATATCTAGAGCTATCATAAAGTCTACTTCTACATATATGATTTCTCCAGCCTAGAATGTAAATTGGATCACAATGAACTGACAATGTTGACAATGGCTACCTACACTACTTTGGCCAAAGATTCATCAACCAGTTACTTTGAGTGAGGTCATCTATACACCACAATAATTGCTCAATTTGTATTGACCATTAGTAATCTATTCTAAGGTTATCCTCTTTCCTGTGGATTATCCTAACCCTAGGAACAACCTTCCCATTAACTCATATTTAAATGAAATTGCTACTAAGTATCTCAAAACAAATCTATCTTATGCTATGCACCTAGAGTATTGTAATACTATGTATAGTACTAACATTATACGTATACTATATAAATAGTATGGATTCATATAAAACCCAATATAGCATAAGTATCTATATAAGTATAAACCAAAGAAAGGTTTCACTAATACAAGAACAAACAAGAGACGTGCAAGCATATCCGAGCATCATAATACACATAAAAGGAAATATTTCCAACATAATAACAAAGGAGTAGAAATCAACATGCCTATTTAAAGATCTGATAGATTTGATGATGCGGATGTTAGTCAAACATCAACAAACAAATATTTTTCTGCAAAGGTACTGCGAGAACCTATCTTTCTTGAAAGCCTCCATTAGGAAAAACCTAAATCTAAGGAAAACTCGGCTTGATCCCAAGGCTCGTTTATGTTAGGTCTTGACACACTAGGTTCACTCAAGGTTCTTTGTGATATTGTTGTTAAATACAGAGGGTAAATAGTCTTTAAGGATTTGCATGTATCAAGAAGATAAAAACATAATCTTCGTTTGGTCATTCAATAACTTCATGAAATCAAAATATTTGCAACAATATTTCATGAAATTTAAATAACTTGCATTTATTTAAGTAGATTTAGCATCAAGCATTCAACAATTTAATGGAATCAAAAAATTTATCATAAAACTCCATACATTTATCATTTTTCAAATATTTTCTGGAATATAGAACATCTATTCTAAAATAAAGCATAAAAATTTACTGAAAAGTAAAATTTCTCCTAGGTATTATCCACGCATGCCTCAAGAAATAACTAAACCAGAGCATTATGTTCCATACGTCACCAAATTGCTTCACAACTAGGCATAGAATGATGCAAGAGTTTAAAGAAAGGGGGATTATTTTCCACCGAATATTGTCAGTATGCACCCTTAAACAACACAACACACATTCTTGTCTGCTAGGAACAAACAATCAACTACGTAAGATTTAATATCAGGAAATAGCTTTGAAATTGGCTCTGATATTAGTTAACTTCCAATAGAACATGCAAGTTTTTAGTCTGGAATGGAACAAAAAACAAGAAAAAGAACAAAACTTGAAAAAGTTTTGATTCTTGATTCTCCGACATCCACAAATTTTGAACTTAAAAAATAAATAAAGTAGTAAATGGAATTTTATAGAAACAAGGCCCCAAAGAGTTTAAACTTAGTCTCATCAAAGAGAATCAGAGAAATAAATTAAAACACAACATGTGGCAGGTGATATTTGTCATCAAAACTTTATAGGCAAAGTCAAATATACTTTGACTTCTTCATCAACAACAATCTTCAACTTCAAGCTCCGAGTCACAAGTACATTGCATAAAAATAAGATTGTTTGAACTTTTCAAAACCTCTAGGACTAACCACCTTCATCGAGATCAGGAACAAACCTACAAAATTCACTTCAAAACTATATCCATGTGTAAGACTTATGACTTTTAGTATTCAAATGTTTATTCTTCTTCATTGAAATTTTGTTCCAAAGACTTGTCTTCACCTTTCCTCTACTGATATTCCCGTAAAGTAATCAACACTTGATGCATATGCTCTTTTGGATATCTTGGATCACTTTCCATTTGTATTTATGCCTAGGATACTCTTCTGATACTTGAATGATATTTTCATTTCTTTGCATTACCTTTGTCTCATATTTGGTCATAGAATTCATGCACTTTATGACTTCATCTATAATCTCCCAACTTAATGACTGAACAAGATCTTTATTCACCTTTTCAATCCATCCCTTGAAATCTTTTACTTCTTTATCATCCTTTCCTAAAGTTCGGGGATGATAAATTTGTTGAGCTATAATTTCAATAAAGCTCTCATCTTTTTCTATCAACTTCTTGCATATCTCAATGACCTTTTCAACTCCCTCTACACATTGTAGAAAAGTGTCACTTTCCCAATTTATTTGTTTTCTCTTCTCAAATATCAGAATTTCTTGTTTCGTGGTTATCTTCTCATTCACCAACTCTCAAACATTCGTTTGAAGAGGAGCTCTTAAATTTCACCTCTCTACATCAATTTGTTCTTGGAGAAATCAACATTCACCTTCAAGTCTTTTGGACTGGTTGCACCAATGGTATGCTTCCTTATGCTTCCAAATTGCATCTCTTATTAATTATTCTCCTTGCCTTATCAGGTACTCCATCCATTCTTCAATGAAGCTTACCTTGTGGCGAAGCATTGTAATGGCATATACTTGCTCCTTAGATATAAGTACTAGATTATGAGGAAATTTGGTCCATGTTTGATCAGATTGGGCTAGCGACTTGATGAAACTCTCCAAGCAAGGAATCCGTTCTTTTAACTCTTTTTTCTCTATTTTCTCTTTTGTACTCTGGTGAAAGTTATTTCTAAATTTAATTTCATCTCCTCTAATTCCTATCCCCATGATGAATGTCCTACATTAATTATTGTTACCCTATAATCCCTAAGTGTTAATTCATACTTGCACTTATCTCCTACCGGAGTAGCTATTTGGAGAGTTCTCCCTCCATCTGCATTCCTTCTCACAACATGTCTTGTCTTCACTCTAACTCTAGGTTTAGGGGTTTCTACTTCTTGTATCAAACTTCTAAAATCTAGAGGCACCAGTTCTACCTCCAATGGTGGAGCCATTTGCCTGACTAACTAGTCAAGTACTTCTTCATTTTGTTCTACCTCTTCATTATTTCTTCATTCTTGATAATCGAAATATCTAGGAACTTCTTCTCTTGAACCTTCAACATCACCTGCTACAACCCCCATAACTTGAATATCCTTTGTCCTCATTGGGATGGATTACCTTTTGTCTCTTCCATTTTGAGACTTACATTTTCCCATCCTGCCATGTTATCGCCATCAATCCTTGGAACATTATCTTCCTATTATCCTAAAACAACAAGATTCTTATCATTTCTTGGTTCACCACCCAAGGTTTATGAGGATTCTAAATCTTCATTCTTATCCTGAATTTCTCCTAATTTCTTAGAAGTTTATGGTTGTTCAACATTCTCTTTATTTCTTCCTTACAAAATTTGATCATCAATTGTATCTTTTTTATCAATATTACCAATGGGTTTCTAATATATACAGTATCCCTTGTTCCTCTTTTATCAATATCTTCAAGGTTTCTTGCTTTAGGAGCAAGTGGTCCTCTTATAAAAACTTCTTCTTCTTTATTTCCAGGATATGAACTTGTATTCGATATTTGTTCCACTACTGGCTACTATTGGCCTCCTCTAATTATTCAAAAACTAAGCCCTTAAAGTTGTGATTCAGAGATTGGATATCCGTATTGAATATCTATCTTAAACATCATGAAGGTTCATTTAATTGTCAACCCAAGGATATAGACTTGAAATGGGTCAGCACAGTATGTGCACTAGGAATCCATAGTAGCTATATTCATTCTACAACTAGAAAGTACATGTTGCTAAAATTAATTTGCTTGAAAGGAAGTAGCATAAGCTCTAAACATCAACCAACAACTATAGTGAACTGAAATGCATGACAAAAATAGAAATCCTAGCAAACGGACAAGAAACTACTATGTCTGTAGGAACAGTCATGTAATGGAATTCTAGTGGCTAAAATAATAGACAGTTGCCAGAATTATAACTATTACTGAAAAAAAAAGTAACAATTGAGCTAAAAGATGGAATTCTCACCAAGTGGGCCCCGTTGGATGAGTATCCCTTAAACTAACTAACTCAGATGCAAAAAAAATATAGCTTCTTATTCATTTGAAATCATGGTTACAATAGAGCGGCAACATAACTGTATTGCTTGAAAAACTAGAAATGCGAGTACAACATGAGATCAATCAACACCCTGAGAAGGAGTATCCAAGTCTTATTTATAGAAGTAAAAACTTATATCTACTTAAGGCGATCAACTCCAACAGACTAGGAGGACACCACTTATGGAAATCATAAAAAGAGGAAAGGAGTTTATGCATGCACAAAATCTGGTTAATTAGCTTTGCCTTAATGCAGATCTAGCATAACAACACCTCCTATATTCGCTCAACCAAAAAACATGATCATTTACAATATAGTTACACTCTTTAATTTGAACTAGGATTTTCCCTCCATTGACCTTTTAATGATCATCTCATTGAATTCTTTGGCAACCAACCAGCTGGCAAAAACTTCCTCAACTTTGTAGGCTCTTAAATATATTTGCATAACAACATTAGCACACACAACAATTGCATATCTACAACTACCTTAAAGTAACATTTATTAATCCACATGTAAAATTAACATAGATAATCCTCATAGCATGTTAATGTCATTAAAAATCACAAAGATAAACTTATGCCCAATGTTTATGGTTTTGAGGAAATAAAATGGAAAGTACCAACAACCAAGTTTTAAAGTCTAAGGTAACAAAAAAAAAATGGATAATAAACCCTATTAGAAATGAGCCATTAACTGGACTCATCAAATGCATCATGGGATTTTCTTTAGATCTCTTTTCTTCAAACTATTCCAGCTTGGCATTAATTTTCTCCAACTGCTTTCTAACTTCTTCAGTTTGTTCAGGATCTTCCTCTTGAATCACAGGAGTCCCTCCCACGGCTTGTCTCATTGTTGTTGTATTGACTAAGGGTGGAGAAGTAAATATATCTGCTACCTTTTGTGATGCAGACCTTGTCTTAGAATGTGTCTATGTTTTCATGCTCACCTCCTCACCAGTCATAGGCTGAGCTCTTGACTTTACCGTGGAAGAAAATGTTGCCTTAGGAATCTCCATTACATTGGTCAGATTGGTCACAGTCTCCTTACATTGGCTAGCTGGCATCATTGAAATTCTCTAGTTTGAAGTACCAAGAATTTCGTCCTTGCTTTGCTCAACTGCCTTTGTTTTCTAATCTTTCTCTTCTTTAGCAGTCCCAACATACCTTGACTCATCTACTAATTGTTGCTTTCTCTTGACATTCTATGAGTATGTGGGTTCTATCCCATATTATTTCAATGCTTCAATGTAACCATTGATCCAGTACTGAGTGTATGTCAATACCTTCTTAGAAATCTCCTTGATGGTTTCTATCTCCTTCTTTGTATAATCTAGGTCTGGGATTGGTTCATCAAAAATCTTTTCTATTTCATAAATTATATTCAACACCTCTCCATTATAGTCATGAATTCCAAGAAGCTTTCCTGCTGTTAGTGACAACCTCTGGTATGGCGCTTCCTTACATCATGCTCATGATCATGACTATGCCAAAAATCTTCCAGATCATAGACATGATCAGACTTCCTGATTATTAGCCTAGCAAGGTTTCCTTTCAAATCATATTTTTTTTGCCGGAGTGCAAAGAACTCCAACTTATAAAGCTTCAATCTTCCTCACACATATCAACAATTTTGGCCACAACACATTTTTAATTCCCAATTATGATAGAGAATTTGACATAATGTTTCTTTTGTGCTTGTGCGAAAAGAGCATGAGATGGATGCATCTGTCTCACCAATTCTAGTAACTACATCTTGTCCATTGCATAACTAGGTAGCATGAAGGGGTGTCCTATGAATTCTCCCACTCTGATTTAAGTGAAAGTAGGAAATTGAATATACCAACCCTCAACCAATCGGATAACACTCTATGCTTCTAGTTCCAATCTTTTAGCTTTTTCAACTTCCATTAATCTTACCAGCCTCATAGAAAACACATAATTTTCCCTCTGGTAATGCTCTCGATATTGGTGAATAGTAATTTGGGGCATATGAACATAAATCAAATTATTCCCTGGTTCTCTGCCTAGGGTGCGAACTTTGTTCAATCCTTGTATATTCATCCTCAGGGTGTAGGAATAAACAATATATGAAGACAAGGTGAACCATTAGTTGTCTGATAATGTTATTCTCTGTTCACGTAGCTTTTCACTGATGAAAATCCCCCAATGAGTGTGCATGGGGATTTCCATTATTTTTATTATAAGCCCGAACTTCTAGGGTTTGAATTTGCTAACATCCTTGAGTCTAGATATCCTGCTCAATAGGGTTATTATGTCATGAACATCCTGAATAAACACTGAACTCATGATTTATCTCATTCTCTTTGTAATATCCTCCAGACACCATGTTGCATTCATAAGCTTCTTGTTTTGTTCTTCTACATTCAGGTACGATGTAGCCACGACCTACATTTTCAACAAATTCATCTATTTGAATGTGGGGAGCCCAAATGTGTATATAATGTATTTTATAGAGAGGTCTACATATATTCTTCCTTCTTTCTCAATGACTCTTGTTCAGTTCATACCAATTCATACATTCCAATACCAGCTCAGGAGCTTCCATTGCTAGTGAAAACCCTCCTGCCAAATGCAATCCATTTGCAATGATATTCTTAGCGCACTGGGAGGCACCATCTTGTCAAATCCATGTAGCGAATTCATTATTAGTAAACCCTCATGGATAGGTGTTTGTAACTATCCCACCGATTGATACAACTTGCAAAATAATGGACTCAAATTCCTCATCTATCTGCTTCTTCCTGGAGGTGCTCACATTTCTCTGGGTTTCCTGCATTACTAGTAAATATGTGCCTTGTGTGCAAGTTAGGGTTAAATTTAACCATCCATTTTCAATAATTCATAAAATATCTTTACTCTTGACATTTACAATCTACAATTAGGTTAAATTCCTTTAAAATAATAAACATTTTAGCAACCTAACCATTGTGATGCCATTTTACCTAAGCCATGCATGCATGAAAGAATTAACAAAAATTCAATTACTAGAAACATACCTGGTTTCGCTAATGATATGGTTGTTTGAATGCAACTTAAACCATTGGTAGCTATGTTCATTGGATTTCAAAGGCTTACCTTTATTTGTGTGCTACAATTTTGGTTTTAATTCTTTGATATCCTTATAAGTGAATAATCTGGCGCAAGGTAGAGTGTTATGAAAGCAACTACATGCTCGAGGTGGTGCCAAGTACGTGTGATATTTGACACCTTTATTAATTTCTTTAGTTATGCATTAATTATCTTGAATAAAGGTTCAATCATAGTTGATTAGGGTTCAAATCATGAAATCTTTGGTTCATATGCAAGGGCCCACCATTAGAGAAGAAAGCGACACATACGACTGATGTGGCACACTTACATGTCACTTTTTTTTCTTACGAGGCAAAAGAATTTAGAGGCAATGCCACCTTTGGATACTTACAATTAATAATTGATCGAGGTTTGAATCATCCGACACTAGACTTTAAATAATTACCAGGAGTCGGGACTTTTACCCATCGATTCATGAGAACCAAGTGCAAAGGGAAACCTGGGACTAGGTACAAGTGAGACCAAATTGGTTAAAAAAAAATTGCAAGAAAATTTTGGCCTCTAGTTCCAAAGAAAAGAAAAGAAATTACTAGGTCAACCAACAAAGAGGGGAAATGCATGCACCAAAATAATTTATCCAAGTGATGACTTATTGAATGCGACTACCGACCAAACAAAAAGTGAAACTTGTCGAAGATACAACATCATTAGAGAAACAACATTGATACTCGAGATACAAAGGTCTGGTGAATCAATAAGGCCAAGGAAAATATTTTACAAATATTCAAAGTCTGGCAAAGCAAGAACTTAAGTGGTGGTCGGGCAAGTTGGATTAAGAACTTACCATTTTACAATTTCCTCCAAAAGCAACACACCAAAGCAAGCAAAATCAAAGGAAGGGAAAAGAAGCAAAAAAAGAGGGGGTCCACATTTTGTTGAAGAGAAAAATGTGGCGTATTATGAGACCACACAACAAATAGCAACCAACAAAACCAAACAAAATAATAGAAAGTCAATTTTGAACCTAATAACCATACTTCAACTTTCTGCAGTCCCTGAATTATAAACAATCAGACCCTTATTCTAGTATTCCATTTCCACTTTAACCAGCATACAAGATTAAATTTTACTAAGCTCACGTGTGTGTGATTGATTAATTTTGGTACAGTAAATTCAGAGCATAATAGATAATTGGATAGATCCTTGCTACCAGTCAAGCATCCATAGCCCCGATAAGGTTATCTCTATAATTCGCACAAACATAGCTCTACTTCTAGTCAAGTGTCTATAGCCCCGATAGAGATATTTGGATAGCCTAAAGATTTGAATTTTCTCTTTTGATATTTCTTTGATTTTCATAATTTCATTTTTTTTAATTTGATATTTCTTTGTAAGCTCTTTTTCTTCAACTTGCAAGCAACGAAGCTCGTTATTAGGTTGGGAATTATAGCAGTAGCAAACGATACCTTTTTTTTTCACTTGATGTAAATAACTACTATCCCAAATTGAGTAGAATGATTTAGGTATGGGAATTTGTAGCTCAATATCAATTGAATGATTTATGTGAATTAAAGAGAATGAAACTGAACAATTCCCCAATCATCTTCAATTAAAGGACTATTTTTGGTCAAAGCATGAATCACATTTCTAAAAAATTGGTGTTCTATTATTTTGACTGCCTCTAAAGGTTGCTAACTATTATATATCTCAACAACACAAAACTGCAAAAGGAAAACAAAACAAAATAAAACACAAAAAAAAAAAAAACTATTTACATACTTACAACAAGGATTGACAACCAACGCTAGGTTTGAAAATAATGCTTCAGGAATTGTCCATTGACGGGAAATGGAACATCCTCTCCAGTTAGAGTCTTAAGCATGTAAGTGTTGTTGCCTAAGATTTCAGACACTTGGTAAGGACCAATCCATAACTTTTCAAACTTACCATATTCACCCTTATGCTCATGGGATCTGTACCAAAATAGGATTAAATCAAATATTCTAAAAGTTTTCAATCTAGCCCTTTTGAAACAATGCTTCACCACAAACTAGTGTCTGGAAAAATGATATATTTCTCTAGTAAGATTTTCATCCAAGTGCATTAGTTTTAACAACCAGGCTTCAATATGATCATCTACCCAATATACTCTCGAGCAAATTGCCAAGTAAGAATTTTCAAATTTATAGGCAATAAAGGATCTATTCCATAAACTAAGTGGTAAGGGTAATTCCCTATGTGGATTTCATCCTGGTACGATCTACCCAAAGTGAAAATTTCAGCAAGGAATGCCATTCCCCGAGATTCTTTTCAATTAGCCTTATAATTATATTCAGTAGGTTCTTGTTCGATGATTTTGCTAATTTTTTTCCCTACAGGTAATAATTAGATGAAAATTTCAACGTTATACCGTATTTTAGAAAATTTTAATGAGGAAAAAGCAAGGCCATTATCACATACTAGAGCATACAGTATTCCAAACTTGGTAATAACATTTTCCTCCAAGAGTTTAATTACCACCTATGTGGTGCATTGCTTACTATGGGATGCTTTGGTCCACCTGGTGCAATAATCAATAGTAGTTAGCACAAACCCGTGGCCTATGGATGACAGAGGGTTAATTATGCTAATAAAATCTAGCCCCATTGTGAAAAAGGGCGCATCTCCATCATGGGCTGTAACGGTTGGGCATTGAATCTTCCTTTGTATATAGTTGTTTGACATGTGTAACAATGTTTTACGTGCTCATATGTGTCTTTAAAAAGAGTCAGCCAGTAGTAGCCAACTCTCAGAATGAGGTGTGCAGTAGCCAAAGGTGATCCATGAGTTGTACCAAATTTATCATGTAGTTTTTACGACTTCACTTGCTTCTGTCTTATTTAAACATCTCAAATAAATTCCTTCATGATTTATTTTGAACAAAACCCCTCCTTTAATCATATAGCTCTGGGATTTAATTTTTAGGGCTCTTCTTTGATTCCTTTGCATATGGTCTAGGAAATTATTTCTAACCAAATAGTACCATATATCTGAATACCAATCATCCTGGTCTTCTATGTCCAAAGTATATTGTTGGCTATAAATTTGTGGATCAATCTCAATAATGGATTTAAATAAGTCTTGCCCGCGAACTAACTCATGGGTATGATTTCTAAATCAAATCCTTGAAATATCGTAACCCATTTAGATTTTTTTTTCTTTGAGCTCACTCTGTGTCAGCAACATCTTTACTACGACATCAAACACAATAGCCTTGACTATACTTCTAAGAATGTAATGTCAATTTTTTCTTACCGCTTTGACCAAAGAAAAAGCTTGTTTCTCAATATCCATATATCTCAACTCCACCTCTTTAAAGGGAGCACTCATTAAAGCAATTGGCTTTTCTTCTTTATTCTCGCCCCTTTGTGTCAATACAGCTACACATGTGTGACCAGAGGCAAAAGAGTAAATATAAAACAGTTTAATGTAATCTAGATTTACTAGCACCGGTGCTTTTGCAATTGTAACTTTCATATTTTTGAAGGCGAGCTTAGTCTCATTCACCCACTTGATTTTTGCATCTTTCTTCAACATATCATCGAGTGGTTTCACTATCTCGACAAATCCCGTGATAAACTTTTAGATGAAATTGATGTTGTTGAAATATGACTTTAATTCTTTCTTACTTCTCGAGGGTTGCAACTTGAGTAAGACACTCACTCGATCTAGGTCTATTGAAATTCCTCTTTTAGAAATAATGTGTCCCAACAATTTTCCTTTAGTCACCCCGAAAATACATTTATTAGGATTCAATGAAACTCTATATGTTTCACACTTTTGTAATTTTTGACCTAACATCATGAACATGATCTCTTATGTTCTTAGAAAATATCGTGAGGTCATCCATGTATATAATAATGCCCTTGCCTACTAAATCTCAGAAGGCATAATCCATAGCTCTTTGGAATGTGGCTCTGACATTTATCAGTCCGAACAACATCCTCCTATAAGTGAAAGTTCCCCACTTGGTGGTGAATGTTGTCTTCATCCTATCTTTCCTCATGACCATTACCTAGTTATACTTGAAGAATTCATCCAAGAAGGACATCATCTGTGAATCATTAACAATTTGTAGCACTTCGTCCAATGAAAGCAAGGGATAGTTATCCTTTTTAGATGGCTTATTAAGATTCTAGAAATCCACACACAACCAAATGTCTCCATTCTTATTTTTGACTGGCACTAAGTTTGCCACCCATGTAGAATGTATGATGGGAAAAATTATCTGGGTTGAGAGGAGCTTTTGTACTTCTTTTTGAATTAGGGGTTCCAGGAGCGCATTTACAAGTTGTTGTTTCTACCGAAAAGGCTTTACATCAAGCTTTAACAAAATTGTATGAGTAATGATGGAAGTGTCATATGTCTTCAAATCTACATATGTCCATTTTATAACCTTCTAATAATCCTTGAGTGTCTGAACAATATTTTTGCGTTCTTCCTTAGTACATACCTTTCCTATAAACACATTCTTTGAATCTTCTTCAGGATTCAAATAATATAATTTGGATTGTCCCCCGTCAATTTTAGGCATGTCTTTCTACTGAATTATCTGATCCTCATCAAATAATATTTCTAGCTCAATTATTCCTTTTGGGATATTATTATCTTTAGCTTGAGCTAATTCTTCATCTTGAATTTCGTTATCTAGGCAATCTATTTCTTCAATTATCTATGCCTTGAAGATGCTAGTATTAGTAATAAATTCCAATATGTGACAATCATCTTTGAACACCTACAAATTAGTAACATTATCAGGAACTGAGGGCAACTGCACCAAATCGACAATAAACCTTCTCAAATTGGAAGCATCTAACGGTTCTAAAGCACTAGCAATAGTAGTCAAAGCATCCGCTCTCTAATTGAATCTTTGTGGGATATGAGTGATTTTAAAGGCATCAAAATATTCTATCATATCCCACACTCAGTGTCAATAACTGGACAAATGTTTGTAATGACAAATATATTGTTTCTAAACTTGCTTGACCACCAGTTTTGAGCCACCAAAAACCTTAAGAATTTTAACTTTTTTCTTGATTGCGAGCATCAAACCATGGATGAGGGCCTCATATTCTACCACTTTGTTAGTACATTAAAATTGTAATCTATAGGTAGAAAGAAATGACTTACCTTGGGGATTGATGAGCTTAACACAAACTCCAATTCCTTGTTTCGATTTTGACCCATCAAAGCTAACGGTGCAAGTTTGATCCTCAACAAATTTGAGTTTAGCATTCTTGAGAGTTGATAAGTTAATATTTTTAGTCTGCATTTCCTATGTTTTATCTTCGAGTGTTTTAGGCTCAGACCTGTTAAGAGTTGTATTTTCCTGACAGTGTTGATCTCCAACTCTGTGAATGATCTCTGAGCACATCACACAATTTTCCTCTGAATGTGCAGAGTTGTGTAACCTACACCAGCCTTGCAACAACAAACTTTTTAGTGAGTCTTTACTTTTCTTGCTCTTTCAACCTTCTTTAGCAATATCCTTCCAAAATTTGTCTAAACGACTGTCTTCTCTTTCAAAAGAATCATAATTCAACTCAACTAGCATATCCGTCTCGAGGGTTATCTGGTTATGCTTTTTAGCATTGCACATGAAAACTTCTTCTATCTTAAATCCAATTTTTTTGATTCCATATACTCCTAGTTCTATATCTATGTATAGAACTTCACTTTTCTGATTGTAATTGGTGATCATATGTTTCATGCATGAATCTCTCTCAATCCTAATCTGATTAGGGACTCCTTTCCAAGGTAACCACATATGTGAGAAGTCAATGGCCATATATTCGTTCAAAGTCTTTGACCAATCTCTACTCAATAACATCCTATAAGTGTCTGGTATCTCGACCACTTGAATATCAATATAATATTGTATCCCGGGGTCTAATGCTAATTGCATATGGATGCTGGTTAACTCCCTGACTACATTTACCTCTGTTTTATCAAGTTGAGTAACTTTCTTTAGGGAATTTGTTGAGGTTAAGCCTAGAGTTTGACATGTGGACAAAGGCATCACGTTGGTAGATGCTCCATAGTATACCAAGCAATTATGAATATTTATACCAAATATTCTCAATGTTAGCAAAAATGATGGGGATTCTATCTTTCCCTTATAAAAATCTACCTGTGCATCCGCCATAAGGACTATATTTTTGTCTTTTACCTTGATAGAGTTGTCCTTCACCTGTGTCTCTTTACTGAGTATGCTTTCTTTAGGAAATTCTTCCAGTGCATTCAAGAATGCTTTCCTGATTACAAGCATTTTAAGCAATTATGATAGAGAGAGGTTGATTTTTACCTTTTTGATTTCTACCACCAAATAATTAGTCAGATTGTTTTGATGGACATATTTTGTTTTACCGCTTCATGAAATACTCAGCGGGTTGTTGTATTGCAAGGTCACATTCGATAACCCCAGAGTGTTACTTGACTTGTCATCAGGTGGTGTGTTAAAGTTATTAGGCAAATTTGACATGGTCAAATTCCCTTTGAATCTACTTCCACCATTAGTATTACTCCTCAGGTTGTAGCTATGTCTTTTTGGATATTGTTGAAAAGCATGAATTTCATCGACTTCATCCTAAGGTTCATTTTCATCTTGATAGGGAAACACGTAGGTTTCAAATTCATGGTTAAACTACCTTCTTTCTCATAGGTATGAATCTCGCAACAATGGGTGACTCAAAACATTCATAACTTTCGAGGACTAAAGCATAGTCATATTTGATTGAAACTAACTCATTCCCTTGGGGTGTGTGGGAGTCACACTAATCATTATAATGTGTGGCTGTTAGAAAAATATTTGATGCATTCTTAAACTATGGATAGTCCACTTCTAAACGAGAATTTTTATTATAGATTCTACACCAATTTTTCATGGCAAGGTCAACTAGATTTACCTTAGAAGTAGACTTGTCTTCGAAGGGATTAGCATTATCTAAAGGTGTGGAGATTCCTCCATTGTTTGGTCATGTTTTCCAAGGTCTAGGTGGTCTAGGACCATTATATGCTCAACCTTGCAAATTTTGATTATTACTCTGAGAGTAAAATTTTTGATTTCCTTATTGTGTAACCTCTGTGGTTAATCTTTTAAGTTGAGTTGTCATTTCCTTAATCTCTTCTTTGTCTTCTGAAGTCTTAACTCTTTGACTCTCTTGAGCCTGCGAGAAGAAATAATTTCCATTAAGATGCAAATCTATGATGGCTGGACCAGGGTGTGGGACCAAAGCTTGATTATTTCCTAGTTGAAAGAAACAGTTTTGAGAAAATGTCCCATTCTGGACCACTGGAGGAAAAGAATTAGGAGCCATTGTATGATTGAATGGAACTCTGCTCACACTCAAAATAGGATAGTTATTCAATCCATTTCATCCATTTAGAGATGATCCACTTTTGAGGTGTTTCATTTCTAAGTTTACACTTACGACTTTAGCATAGGCTTCGGTTAAGGTAGTAGGGGGTTTGTCCTCTATTTCATGAACATCACAGTTAATGGATCAAATTCCAAATAATAAACATCAACGATGGATAAATTTTCCACCATAGAGGGTGCTTGCAACTTAGAATAAGCCTCTTGAAATCTGTCATTAAAAGTAGTTATAGGTTCACCATCAAACCTTTTAATTTGGGTGAACTAATGATATAGCAAGGTAGGGTCTATTGGCGTTCTAAACCTGGCTAAGAATTGACTCTCCATGTCTTGCCATGTCCTGATAGAATTACGGAGTAGGTTGATGTACCACTAGTAAACTTCATCACTTAAAGTGTAATGAAACAACCTACATACAACATCTTCACGTTGTATCCTTGCTCTAAAGAATGTATCCTTGAAGATATTGATATGCTCTTCCACATCTTTGTGAAGATAGTAATTTGGACATAATTTGTCCCAATTCTTTAGAAGATCATGATACACAATGAATTGGATAGGTGACTCTATGTTAAAGAAATCCATCATTGTAGGCGGGGGTGGTATAACAACAATTGGATTTTGTGGTACTACACTTGCGATTCTTGATTCTTGGGGCCTAGATGATGTACGACCACTAAGTTCAAATAATGTCACACAAGGATCACTAGATCGAGATCTAGTGACTCTACTAGACTCCAACTTCCTTCCTAACAACAAAAAGGGAGGCCCTCCTTCTAACGCCACTCTTGTTGATGTAATTTTTTTTATTAGAGGTAAAAAATGGGTTTTAAAGGGGCCTAGAACCCTTTACAAAAAAGGACAACTGAAGCGAAATAAAACTAAATCAAGCATGCAACAACCAAAAACCAGCATGCCATCAGCACAACATAATCCAAAAAGGAGGCACAACAACCCCACTACATATTCTTTAGGATATTTGCATCCTCCATGTCACACACCACAACCTTCTAGCCGTCATCGATAACTTCAGGAACCTCAACATTAGGAGCCCCAACCTGCACCTTAGTCTTGTTCCTCCTTCTGGCCTAGGCCCACCCTCTTTTAGCTCACTAATCAAAACATTCATCCCCCCAACAACTTTCTCCACAAAAACCTCTTCCTCCAACAACATACCACCAACACCAGTAACCTCTCCTAGAGCAAAGCCCTTGCATTTCTTGTCCATTTCATAAGGGGTAGAGATGCCAATAGATTCAAGCATCACAACATATTTTATTCCCTCCCCACCCTTCTAGTTTACCATACATTTTCTCCATTTGGTCCTCAAGGGTGAGGATTCTTTCCTCAAGGTTTTGTTTCATCTTAAGTGTTTCATCAACAAATTTTTTTAGAGAATCATACAAATCATCAATCTAGTTCTATACAAAAGACTCACTAGATTTGCTTGACACTCCCCTGACTCTAATATTGGTCATGTTAAGTTCATGGAACAACCATTTAAAAAATTTAAACAAAGAAATGGATCCCTCCCTGGCCAACCCAATAAAATGAGGGATATCTTCCCGGTCAACATTAAGATCAACCTTACCCACAACATCATCCTCTTGAAAGGAGCTTACCTTGTCTTGATTAATGCTAACATCCTTTCCTTTTCCACCAATGACGAGAAATTTAATTTTACGAATAGTCTATAATCTCCTCAGTAACTAACCTCCTTTTAGTCTAATTTTTCATGTCTCTCTTCTGAAAATCAAGGTCCATTCTCGAATACTCCACAACACCCTTCCCACCATCCGCCTTCAGGGGAGAGGCAACTTGCATCTCTTACAGTATGCAGGAAAACCTAATAATGATTTTCTTATTACTACCCAACTCTGAACCCTTCTTAGGTAGGGAGTCCAAACCAAGAGTCGGTGAGGAATTATCTCCAACAAATTCAACCTTTTCCTTGAGGCACAAAGTTTTCTTTTCAGTAACAATTTCATCATTGCAAGTCTCATAACCCTTCTTTTTCAGACCTAGATGTTAGTCGCACACCAACAGACAAATAAATTCTCACCTAGGTACTATGAGAACCTATCTTTCTTGAAAGAATCCACTGAGAAAAACCTAAATCTATGGCAAACTTGGTTTGATCTCAAGGCTCTCTTATGTCATGTCTTGACATACTAGGTTCACTCAGGGTTCATTGTGTTATTGATGTTAAGCACAAGGGTAAACGGTCGTTAAGGATTTGCATGTATCAAGAAGATAGAAACATAATCTTAGTTTGGTCATTCAATAACTTCATGAAATCAAAAGATTTGCAACAATATTTCATAAAATTCAAATAGCTTGCATTCATTCAAGTAGATTTAGCATTAAGCATTCAAAAAATTCATGGAATTGAAATATTTATCATAAAGCTCCATGCATTTATCATTGTTTGAAAATTTTATGGAATATAGAACATCTATTCTAAAATAAAGCATAGAAAATTACTGAAAAGTAAAATTTCTCCTAGGTATTTTCCATAATGCCTCAAGAAATAACCAAACTAGAGCAAACCATTCCATACGTCACTGGATTGCTTCACAGCTAGGCACAAAATGATGCAAGAGTTTAAAGAAAGGGGGACTATTTTCCACCAGATAGTGTCATTATACACCCTTAAATTGTGCAACACGCAGTCTTGTCTATAACACACTAACCCTTCAATGAAGTAAAAATTCCCAAGTTTTCACCTTGTGAGTGTAGACACTTAAAAAATATCCTGAATGATATCATACACTCGAATCGGGTATACTAACATCATTTCATCTTAAAACCCATCATATTTTCATTTAATTGATTAAATTAGCCTAACTATTTAATAAATTATTTCATTTGCATCTATTAACATAATTAATCTAGCCAGATTAATTCACCCCCTTCCATGCTAACGTTTCATCTCATTAACTTAAATAAATCAAATTATTTAATTTAATACCTAAGTCTTCTTATTTAATTAAATAATCCTAAATTATTTAATTAAATATCATGTCATATTTCCCCTTTTCATTAAATCACTTTATTTAATGAAAATCATTTAATTCCCCTTAATTTCCTAATTAAACTTTTGTTTGATTAGCAATTACTAATTAAATCTAATTTCTCCCCCACTTGCAAGGGAATATTTCTTCCCCCTTTTTTGCACCATTTAATTTGGTTTTAATTAACTAAATATCTAATTTTCCTCACCCATGATGATATTCTAAGGAATATTCTTTTACTAAAAAACTTACTCGACTTCATGTGCAAGTTAACTTGTGACCTCTTGTGCAAGTTAAAAGTGTGTTTGTTTGGATTAAATGTGATCCCTTGATTAAATATTCTTTCATTCTCATCCATTGATGAGAATCCATGATCCATGCCTCCAACTTCTTTCATCTTTGACCATTGATTAGAGTTTTTGACCTCAACCCTCCATTTCTCATTTGCTCTCCTATAAATAGGTCACTATTTGGAGACAAATGGATCCATCTTTTAACATCAAACTTATGCTGTTAAAATCACTCACTATCACACTCATACTTAACACATATTTAGCATCATTTTATCTTAATTACTTGCATTAACTATCTTATCTTTCATTAATGAATTTCATGGTAACTTAGATGCATACATTTAGCTTGTTTGTTAATTAGGGTTTCAATATTTTTAGCTTAGAATCCATTTATATTAGCTTTACATTTGCACATCTTGACCATTTTAGTATAAATCATGTTAGAATAGCTTGCATCATGTTCATTTAGCTTTAAATCATGTTTCATCACACATATCACAATGGTTTCATCAGTTTTCTTCAATAAAACTGATTGAAACAATCTCATTTATCCACGAGATTGGGAAAGGGTCATCGTTCCACATCATCGCGACACCACTCCCCAAATAGGATAAGTTTCAATGTCTTAGATTAGAAGTTTTATCAAGCTTTCATGATTTCATATGGTAGTTTTAATGGCTTCTTTATCTTTGCATAAATTGAATGATCTTATTAGGATTGACGTTTAGTGACACGAATATGCTTTGTATCCTCATGGATCAAGTGTACTCGGCCCATACTAATCCTTTAGTCACAACAAGTAAATAAACTATGTAACAAGCCATTTCAATAAAAAAATATTCTTTTCTTTATTGAGAATATATGAACAAAGATGCTTAACATAATACAATAAGGTTTCCACTTCATTACAATCATTTCACAAGTTACAATCTTACAAGAATGCATACATTTACATACATAGCTCAATGAGCTTTAGAAAAAATAGCTTAAAGACGGTCCAGGATCCTTCCTTTCAAATCTTGGTTCTTCTGTCACTTATTATGGAGGAGAAGCATAACTCAAGCACTTTTCCGCAAACCACAGACTCTTAATGCAGTCCCCCGCACATCTATCATTCAATAAATGGCCCTTCCCTTTGATGAATAAATTGGTAGAGTAACCAAATAACAACAACCAACTGAGCATAGTGTTGTGTCCTACATTACAAGAACTTGTAATCCCATAGTCTAGAACTAGAATGTAATATTGGATCACGGTGAACTAATAGTGGAGCCAAAGATAATTGTACTACTTTGGAAAAAGTGTTCTTATTTAGTACTTCGAATGAAGTTCATCTATCACATACACTACTTAGGGCCAATTTGACTTAAGGCCATCTTAAACTACACATAGGTATTTCCTTCAATGGATAATCTATCATCCCAGAGATAACTTATCACCATTTTACTTACTTGTAATATTTGATCGCGGTGAACTAATAGTGGAGCCAAAGATAATCGTACTACTTTGGAAAAAGTGTTCTTATTTAGTACTTCGAATGAAGTTCATCTATCACATACACTACTTAGGGCCAATTTGACTTAAGGCCATCTTAAACTACACATAGGTATTTCCTTCAATGGATAATCTATCATCCCAGAGATAACTTATCACCATTTTACTTACTTGTAATAAACCTACTTAGCAAGTAAGTACACAAGTTCCCTCCCAAATTGGATAATCAATCCTAGGAGTAAACTCAAGCTACTCAAGTTAAATCAACAACCTAGTTAAGAGTAACTCATGCCATTCTAGTTTAATCATATTTAGTATACAATACCTATGATAAACACCAACCTCCTATTATGGAGTAGATACAAGCACATCATAGAAACAACATAAAAGCTTCTATTTCCTTTTCAATGACATTCTAGATTCCCTAAATGCAAGTACTCGTAAAAGAAAATTCAAGCATACATGGAGAACAATTCATTCATAAATAAAATAACAAGAAGAATATCCCCATGCTTGTTATCACTTATCCAGTCAAATGACAACAATGCAACTTCTCCAAACAACAACAAGCTTGATAATAGCTTCACAATGAACATCTACACTCAAGTTGATAGATTAATTCACTCAAATCCACCCACTTCCAATATAACTGAACTCTCTCTCTCTCTCTCTCTCTAATAAAATAAAGAAAAATTGAAAAATAATGCAAAGTAAAAATGCTTGCAAGAATGCATCCTCAACAAATGATCAAGCACCACTATTTATACAACTATTTGGTAACTACTCAGCCTATAGTTTAGGCATGAGTTTTGATAGCAACAAGCATGCACAACAATACCTATATCTCAGCAAAAAGGTAGCGAATATGTAAGCTCATACTCAATAAAACATCTACAAATTGACCTTGCTTGATCGATAGCAAATAGAGACTCATTCAAATCCGCACATGGTGTAGACACATAAAAATGGCCTAGACCCACAAACCACTTTTTTCTATATCATGCTTCGTCTCAACATAATTAAAATATTTAATTATGTCATATAGTCCAATGTCAACTATTAATTAAATAATTTTTAATTATTTAATTAATTCACGTCTTTTATTCCTCCTGACTATTTAAAATAAATAAATTAGATTTATTATTTAAATACGTCGCTAATTGCTTATGTCACTCTATAATTAAATAAATTCCTAAATTTATTTAATTATTATTAGTCCATTACTTCCTCATGATTATTTAAATAAATAAACTTTATTTATTTAATACGTCATTAATTATTTATGTCTTCTCATAATTAAATAAATTCTTATTATTTATTTAATTATTATCCTCTTCAACTTTCTTTCTAATTTTAAATAAAATCATATTTAAAATTACCCACTTTCTAATTTTCCTCCACAATTGAATAATTTCAATTATTAAATTGTCCTATTGATTTTCTTTCTAAATTTAAATAAATACATTTTATTTAAATTGGCAATTTCCCTCTTTCCAAGTAAATAATTTTAAATTATTATTATTTACTGTCACATGAATTCACCATTTTGGAATTAATTTAAAATATTAATTTCAAAATAGCATTTCTCTCCACAAAGTAAGTTATTTTTAAAATGACTTGATTTTCTATCCCATCCTTTTTCTACTTGCTAATTCTCATCTCACTATCACAACTAATCTCATTCCTTGATTTAATTTCCTAAATTAAATCGTGTCCACTCAATTTGAATTTCATCCTAGAGTTGCCCTAACCCTAATTAAGGGGTTATTTTGAATCTTGACCACAAATTCTTGGGCACTTATCAATCTTTAATCTCATCCATCCATACAAAATTGTATTTTCTATAAAATGTCAATTTTGTCTTCATTTTGACATCTCTTATCTATTTCTAAATTTTATCTCAACTTCTTCACGTCATTCCTTTAGTCTAACTTTGTTATTTTTCAGATTTTTGTAGTGCATGTAGAACTTAGCTTTGTACTTGCACTTCATTCAAATCCTTCAACATTTGCATGGTCTTGTCATAATCATAGTTGCTCACAAAGAAATTTGAGGGAAAATGCATATTGCAGCAAATAGAGAAGGTGCAAGGAAGGTGATTCATGGAGGTTGAAGGCATTTGGTGAGATCTTTCCTTTTTCTTTATTTTTATTTCCTCTTTTTTTCTTCTTTGCTTACTTAGGTTTGAGTTTGTTTATGCATTCAATTATTTTCTAACCTGGCATTTACCCTATGTTACACATGGATAATTCAAATTATCTCCAACAATGAAAATCTACAAGCATAAGGAATCAAAGGTGGTGCCAAAGCCTCCACACTATTCTCAAAGTTGGCGTGGTTTCCATTCAATTAGAAATAGTCAATAACCAATTTGTGACACCATGCTTTCATCAACTTAGTCTAGGTGTCAGTCGATTCAAGCATATATTCACTTTGACAAAGTCGACGACCAGTTACTTATGTCTCAAAATATGTTGGTTCAAGCTCAAAGACATGGCGAATTAAGTTTTACCAAGTCAAAGATGTTTTAACAATAGGTGTCGACTAAGTCTACACCATGCATTGAAATAATGCAGCAAGCCATAATGAAATATATGTGTTCCATAAAGCGTGGCAGCAAGAGTAAAACTCAACTTCTCAAAACACATTCATAAGCAACTTATAATTGGCCTCTATCATGGTAAATGATATTCGATTCCCAAGCAATGGTTAATATATTAAATACATATTAATATATATATAATACTATATATACACATATATATTAATACCAATATATATGTGTATATATGTATACATATATTCATATATATATATGTTAATATATATTTATATATACCTTTTTCCACCAAGAAAGTATACATTCAATATACAAGTAAGTATAAGCAAGATAGTATTTACATAATAAACACAATATATCGATTGTATACATATATATGTATATAAGTATATGCATTTATTTACACGTATACATATGTATACCTATATCAATACATTCGTATGATCATGTCCATTCGTCAACGCACGCATGTATCGATACATATATACACATGGAGATGTGTATATACTATACATATTTATATATGTTCACATTCGATTCACATATAGTTATTCACAATTACCATTGTATTGATAAATGTTCATGTGTGGTACATCTATACATGTGCATATACATGTCATTAGATCCCATTGACATATATGTGCATATATATACACATACTCCATGTACGTTCTTCTTATCAACATAATCATAATAGTGCAAGAAAGAACTCTAAATCTCAAATAGTTAAACATCACCCAATAATGCATTTCAATAGTAATCAAGACTTTTACTTACACAAACACATTAATTAAGGATGACTTACCCTCTTCTCACAAACTGACTCAACTCAACTATTCTATTGTGGTGTGTGTATATGCTTAGTTAGTTTGTTACTGGTTACTCGACCAAGATATTCTCTTGAGTGATGCTTCCCCTTCGCTTGGAGGAATTGTACATATACTTGCAACCACTAACACATGCACACGACAGTCAATTTTTCATAACATATGTAGTATACATAAAAATATCCAAAGTTAGAATATCAATTCAATAGCCATCCATTCACATATATGCAGTACTTTTCCATGAGATAACATCATGTGAGATAACATCAAATGAGATAACATTCACATATAACATATTGATAACAAAGAACAAGCACAATTTATTCATCTCTAGAATTCATATTACATTCATATTTACCCTACATAGTAATAGTAAATAGTAATTACTCAATTAGGGTGTAACATACTCCCCCCCTTGAGAATCATCATCCCCGATGATTTTATGTAGCAACATAAAACACAAACAACAAACAACATATTATTTCAAGTATTCCCAAAAGCATCAAGAATATGAGGAAATTTTTGTTGAATCTCAACATAGTCCTCCCAAGTGGTCGAGTCTTCTGCATACTGGTCCCACTGAACTTTGCATTGCAAGACTTCTCTATTATGCAAGCAAAGCTTACGTGTTCCGAGCACCTTGACGGGCTCAAGTGTTACCACTCTGAGATCCCATACCTATAAATCAGTCCAATCAATCACATGATTATCACATGGTATATACTTTTTGAGGTAGGACATGTGGAAGACTTTATGCATTCTAGAAAGAGCTAGTGGCAACACGATTCAATAAGCTGCTGGATTCATTTCCTCTATAATCTCAAAAGCTCCAACATAACACAAGGCTAACTTAGAAGAATTTCCAAATTTAATGGAGCTCTTGTGAGGCTTCACCCTCAACAACACCTTATCACCTATGGAAAAATTGTGGGGTATTATTTTGGCATCAACATAGCTTTTCTTCCGATCGTTAGCTTCAGCCAACCTTTGCTTAACAATCTTAATTTTCTCATCCATTTCAGCCAACATCTCTAGCCCAAGACTAACTCTATCCTCAAGTCTATCCCAACTTATAGGATTTTGAAACTTTCGACCATACAATGTTTCAAAAGGAGCCATCTTTATTGCAGAATGATAATAATTATTGTAGGAAAATCCAACTAAGGGTAATTAATCTTCCCACTTATATTGTTGATCCATGCAATACATCCTAAGTAGGTCTTTCAATACTTGATTCACCCTTTCGGTTTGTCCATCCATTTTTGGATGATATGTTGAGCTAATATTCAGTTGAGTGCCCAATGCAAAAAACAAAGTTTTCCAAAATCTAGAAGTGACTTGTGCATCCCTATTTGAGATAATCTTCATAGGAACCCCATGCAATCTAAACACTTCTTGCATAAATTTACTTTCTATGATAGGTGCTCCATTAGTTAGAATTTTGAGTATAAAATGTGCTACTTTGGTAAGCTTGTCTACAACCACAAGAATGGAGTTGTGCTTATTTCTTGACATAGGCAATCCTTGCACAAAGTCCATACTTATGACTTGCCACTTCCTCTCTAGTATATCATGTGGGTATAGAAGCCTGTAGGATGATGATGCTTTGCTTTCACCCTTTGACACTCAAGATACCTAGCCACAAATCTAGCAACATCTCCTTTCACCCCTTTCTAAAAGTATAATGGCTTTTTATTTGCCATCATTTTCGTCACTCCAGGGTGTCCAGAGTACGATGCTTTGTGCACTTCCTTCCATACTAGATTTTCTTAACTCTTCTACATCAGGTACATACATCCTACCCTTATATCTAAGTAATCCATTACGCTCGAAATAAAAACCTTCATACCTATAATATTGTGAATTTCTCGTGAGTGCTTGCTTGACTTGTAAGTAGTACTCATCCTCTTTGCATTTCTGCAACACTTGCCCTTTAAAGTCAATTTGAATCATCACTATTGAAGCAATATGATGTCTTTGACTCAAAGCATCAACAACCTGATTTTCTTTCCCTTTTATATAACTGATATTGAAGTCTTAATCAACTATCAACTCTAACCATCTTCTTTGTCTAGAATTCAGATTAGGTTGAGTGAAAAGGTACTTTAACCCGTTATGATAAGTTTTCATCTCAAAGGGTTTTCCTTAAAAGTAATGCCTCCACATTTGCAATGCGTGAACCACTGATTCTATTTCTATATCATGCAATGCATAATTCATCTTATAAGGTTTCAACTTCCTAGATTCATAAGAAATTACTTTCCCATCTTGCATTAACACACCTCATAACCCTTCCTCGCATGCATCTATGATCATTGTAAAGTTATCCTCAGGATTTGGTGCTTTCAAGATTGGGGTGGTGGTTAAATTCTCTTTGAGTAGGTCAAAAGTTTCTTGAAACTTCTCATTGCATTCAAATTTATTTCCTTTATTTTGTAAAGAAGTAATCGAGAAAGCGATCTTAGAGAAGTTTGCAACAAACTTCCTATAATACCCTGCTAGACCCATGAAACTTCTTACCTCCGACACATTGTTAGGTACAGGCCACTCAAGTACTGCCTTGATTTTAGTTGGATTTGCATAAATTCCATCTATTGAGATCACATGACCTAGATAATGTACTATTGTTTAGAAGAGTGTACAGTTAGAGAGTTTACCATACAACTTGTGTTCTCTTAAACATTGTAGGATAATTTCCCATGAAAATTCTTACCTTTGACACATTGTTAGGTACAGGCCACTCAAGTACTGCCTTGATTTTAGTTGGATCTGCATAAATTCCATCTATTGAGATCACATGACCTAGATAATGTACTATTGTTTAGAAGAGTGTACACTTAGAGAGTTTACCATACAACTTGTGTTCTCTTAAACATTGTAGGACAATTTCTAATTTATGTTTGCAATGTTCCTCCTCATTTATAGAATAAATCAGGATATCATCTAGAAAAAACTAATATAAATTTGTATAGGCAATCCTAAATACACTATTCATCAGGTTTATAAATGCTACAGGTGCATTTGTTAACCCAAAGGGTAAAATGGTGAACTCATAGTGTCCATATCTAGTTTTGAATGCATATTTAAAGATGTTTGCATCCTTAATCCTTAATTGGTGATATCCAGATCTTAGATCTATTTTAGAGATTATGGTAGCTCCCCTCATTTGGTCCAAAAGATCATCTATGCATGGTAACGAATACTTGTTCTTAACCATAGCTTTGTTAAGCATATGATAGTCGATGCACAAACACAAAGTACCATCCTTCTTTTTTTTTTAAATGACTGGCACTCCCCAAGGCAAAACACTTGGTCTTATCAACCCTTTAGACAACAATTCATCCAGTTTTTCCTTAACTTCTATAAGTTCAGTGGTTGTCATCCTATAGGGTACCTTGGAAATAGGTTATGACCCATGAATTATATCTATAAAGAAGTCAAATATTCTTTTTGGAGGCAACCTTGGTAACTCATCTGGAAACACATCCAATTTTTTTCTCAATATTGGATACTTCTCCATATCTGAATTTCCAATTTCATGTATTTCACCATCTTCTAACTCTTGAAAGTCATGGAACTCCAAATCATTGTTATCTCCCAAATTTGCACCCTGGTTAAGTTGTAAAACTTAACACTTTGGAGAAACATGGGAACTTTTCTAGGCTGTGGGTCACTTGTAATGGAAAGAACCTCTAGAGAAGGCCAACTTACTTTGGTACTCACCTAAAACTAATCTATTGATTTGCTGACGAAAAGGGCAAAAAGATAACATAAACTAAAATAATTAAACCCTATGGTGATGCACCTAAATGTTCATTAGACCTGCAAACAACTTGCATACACCGTTTAATCAATGGAAAAGTTTGGCTTACACAACCCAAAGTTATATGTTTCTTGAATTAGTGTTTCATAGGAAGGCCTGAATAGTTCACCTCTAGAAGGAAAGATATCTCTCACAGCTAGAAAACCTGCATTTAACACATCCTATGACCTGCAAAATACATATTTTCTATAAAAGGTGCTTTTATTGAGACAAAAACTACAAGCAAACAAAATAACTTCACAAGTAGCTATATTAATCAACTAGCATACACACAATAAAATAGAGAATGAGATGGAAAAAATACTGCTTATCTCTATTAATCATCAAGGTATCCACTGTCAAACATGTCCAAAATAGTGAGTTACAAAGCACTGTCTTTTCTCCAAAGGACTCATAAAAGTCACAGAGCAGAAAAATACAAGAACTGACTCCCAAAGAGTCAAAATGAGAATATATCTGTCCACACTCAAACAATTACACCAAAGAAGGAGCTAGAAGCTTCTTGGGTCGGATGTCTCCAAAAATCCCAAAATATAGCTCCTAAATCTCCTCCAAAAGAGCTCCAAAATGCTGAAAAGGTCAAGTTTGAGCAAGTCCATCATAAAGGCACCCCAAAAATGCTCCAAGTTGCTCCAAAATGGTCAAAATAGCCTCCTATATTCTTGGCACATGTTTTCCAACCTCTTTCAACCTTCCTATATGCTTGCATAATCATAAATTTTCAAACTGCCTCCCTTCGACTTGAACTTGAAAACCAACCCTTTTATTTTGCATTCAAATAACAATTAAACTAAGTGATTTATAGTCACATCACTTAGCTAAATGTTTTACATTTATAGCATATGCATAAATAAAAAGGCCATGACTCAGCCAATGTCTTAAAAAACAAAAGAAAATACAAAACTAAGTTAGGGAATACACCTTAATGCTTGGCATATACATATAAAATGAAAGGTATTAGTTTATTTGTAAATGTTTGAAACAAAAAGGAAAAACCTTTGAAAAATGTCGGCATATACTAGGGTTATAAAAACCCTAAAGAACAAAACGTGGTAAAAACTTATGGAATGTGTTTCATTCTTCACTTTGTATGTTGGGAACCACATTGGCCACCGACAAAGATTTCAATTGGTGCTTTCATGGAGGCTTGGAGTGTTTACTGGAGCTTAATGGAAGTTTCAGCTAGAAATATTTGGAGACCTGGCCAGGGTAAGCTATTTTATGTGCAAATAAACATTTTTCAATCATTACTTGTGAACGAAAATGTTATTTCAAACCCAATCATTTAGAAAAATGGTTTTTTTTTTTTCCGCATTTTCTACATGCTTGACATCTGTGTGAAAGCAAAAATGTCATTTTTCTACTCCCTTAGACTTCTTGAGAAGTAAGAAGGAGGAAAAAATAGATCTCCAAGCACGACTTCATGTTTTCATAAATATCGAGGGTTTGAATGTATAATCCTAGCCGATACTTTGAATCTTCATTATATTTTTTGAAAAAAGAAGTCAGAACTCCTCTCTCTGCATTCAACCTCTTTGCACAAGGATCACCATTATCAAATAGCACTACATCAAATACTACTCAAACCTTGAAAAGTATTCATGTTTAATTTTTCCCACCTTTTGATACTTGCACGTGACTATTAAATTTTCCAATCAATCTCATTCAATAACATCACTTGGCAGCTTCCTTGGAGGGTTAACCTTGCATCCATCACTGTTATTAATGATCACTTTGTCATATTTTTTCTATTGTGTTGGAGCCACTCTCATTGTTCATGAAATGGATGACATTTTTATTTATCTACTTTTTGACAGAGAAAGCATCATTATCATGACTAAATCTTCATCCATTGGCACTGTAATAGTGTTATGAAAGAGCTTCAATCTTTGCTTTTTGTAATTATTATCAAATCTCCGTTCACTGTTATGAATTTCATTGGTAAAAGGAAATATCTGTAATGACAAGACGATTGCCTTATTCACTGCTTTTATGACTGTGTCACTAGCTCCCCTTTGATTTAGATTTGTTGCTTCAAGGATATTTTAATCTTGAACTGCTCAGTTAATGTCTTCATAGTAAGGCAAGTTGAGGCCTCAAGTCACAATTCTATTAATTCTTGAACTGACACCTTAACAAAAACATCCATGCATTGTAATGTGGATTCTCTATTAACTTATTTCAAAATCATTAAGAATGTTGCTCTTCTCTTGTACTTGAATGCATCTTCCCTGTCATGAATTTTCTTTTCATTTTTCCTACCACATTCATTGTAGCATGATCATGGTAATGGTTGCACTTGTATACTACTTCATTAATTGTGGGTTTTTCCCTGACTGAGTTGAAGGCTCATGATTGATGAATTTTAAAATTATCCTTTCTTTTGAATATGAAACCATTGTTACTTGGGCATGCATTATTCCACTATCCTTAAGTCTCATAAAATCCGCATACTACAGCACTAGAAGAGATAGACATAGATGGTACTCTTTGGCTTTGAACATCATTGTTATTACCGTAATTTTTTAATTTCTTCGAGAGTTCACTAAATACAAATAAACCCTTGAATGTAATGATTGATTTGATTCCTTAGCACTGTATAATAATGCTATTCTTCACTTCACTCTTCAAAGATCGTTAAGGCATTCAACTGCATCATTATATTTTCCATTTTCATTGCATTGCTCTTTGGGATAGCAAGTGCAAACATGCCTTGACCATGCATTCCATTTTTGTATGCTATGATAAATATCAATGTATTTGACTGGTTTCTCAATAATGTTTCAGTGGCATTATGACTGTTCATTCAAATATTTCTCTTTAATTATAAATAATGTCAATATGTTGTTTCTTTGTAAATGGTGATTGAAATGACTTCTCATCTCTCTCAATTAGTGAAATCTCTGTATTTTGTATTGCATTTCTCTTCTTCTTCTTGACTACCCCTCCTTAGTAGCTATATGGCTCCTGTAGAAAGAAAATATTGTTCCATTGCTCCTTCTTATTGTGGACTCTTTGATACTCAAAATGCAAATGTTTTAATGATGTGATTCTAAGTCGTCATCATCATAATGGCTTTGAAGATATACTTCATTTCACTTGTCATTGTAAACTGATCTCTCAAACATGATGACTTATCAAAAACACATGTGTCACACTGTACCTTGTAATTTTTTTGGATACAATGGTATTGTATGCACCCTTAATGATTTTCTTAAATAAGTATATGCTACTTATGACAGTGACAAACACCTCACTATCACAAATGGTGAGTGCTTTCTTGAGTGAAACATAAGGAGATAAATTACTTTCTATGCCTCTTTAAAGTACAATAATGCAACATGTTGGGCTCAAACCTTGTGGGAGCCACATTTTAACCCACATGCTAAAAAATGATAAAAGAAAACAACAACATTACTTTACCTATACTTGGACATGAAGCAAACAAGTTATAAAAAAAAAGTGCATATGGCAGATATGTTTGATATTCCTGTGCTTCTTGATTATCTTGATGATGCTAACTATTTTAATGCACTTGAGGATCATATTGTATATTTATAGAGGTATGTGAATATGTGGATTAAAGACCTTTCATTGCTCTAATAAAACCTTCTCTCTCAGATGCAAGCAATTAGGAGCGGCAAGGAAAATACAGTTGGACGCAAGACAAGTGAAAGACTGGCCAAGATGCAGGACAACTCAATTAGAACCAATCATTCAGGAAATGACTAGTCTCTCTTCCTTTTATGTGCATTCCTTTCTGTTAATATCTATTAATGTATAATATTTTATTTTATTTGCATTAAAGTAGTCAGTCTCACGGCTTGTGTGAGACCTTACACATTTATATCGTTAGTAAAGACTACCTTTTCTAAAAAAGATTTGTACAATCTTTCTTATATTACTTGCATCTGTATCAATGCAATCTGGCAATTTGATAATGTAATCTTTTTTATTCTACTTTTTGCATGCATAAATGAATATAACAGTACTAAAATGAACCCTTCTTTTATTTTAAAACTCCAAGAGCTCTACCTGATTGAGCTAATAGTGAAATTGGGTAAGAAACATCAATATCATTTTCTAGTTCTTCTATCTTTACAACAAAGAGTTTACACCCTTTCTACTTAGCTCTTAATAGTTTCATTGTTGTGATTTGTCAAATCCTGAACTCTCTAGGTATCCCTTGGAATTTTATATGATTTCCAAAATCATCTAATCATTCTATAGTCTTAACATGGAAATATACCTTAGCCCTATGTCTCCACAACCAATTCATATGTAGGATAACATCATATGATCCTAGAGGTGCGACATATAGGTTTACTTCCGTAGAAAAACTGGGTAATTTTATCCTTGCCTCAAATAGACATTGATCCAACTTTGCTCTTGTTTGGTTTGCATACTCTACATCCCCAGA
This sequence comes from Sequoiadendron giganteum, assembly GCA_007115665.2. Taxonomy (NCBI): domain Eukaryota; kingdom Viridiplantae; phylum Streptophyta; class Pinopsida; order Cupressales; family Cupressaceae; genus Sequoiadendron; species Sequoiadendron giganteum. Next base: position 237,076,680 of record CM021101.1, read on the forward strand.
CATTGCCATGTATCCAGCCTTCCTAGATAATTGTTTAGCTACTCTAGATGAAATGAAATTCTCAGTTGTACTAGTATCAATAAGAACAAAAATAGGAATGTCAAACAAAATACCTAGTGTTTCAACTGGAGTTACTTGGTGCTATGTCTGATGATCATCCATAATCGTATGTATATTTTGGTGAAACATCACTTTTTGGGTGGGTAATGGATTACCATATGGTCGTGATCCAAAAGTTTTATTGGGACACTCGTTAGCATAGTGGTCCCCTCTACATATAAAACATCATGTAGTTGGTCCTCTTTTCCCTATGGGTTCTCCAGCTTGTCAATATTTTCATTAGCTTTGTTGGTATTACCAATGCTAGAGCCATTCCTCTTATGATCTCTTCTAGACTCATTTCAATCATTACAGAACCTTTTTCCCTTTTGCTTTGGAGCATTTTGCACAGATTCCACCTTCTTTAGAACTAGCTTGTCAGAAACTTCCACAACCTTCTTGTGCTCTCTACTTTCTTGAGGAGTAGAGTTAGCCTTCAGATTTTGCTCCTATTTAATCACTTTCTCATATACAAGATCCATTTTTGTTGGACCATGCATATCCATTTCTCCTTTGATATGATTGTTAAGTCCCATAATAAACTTTCTAATGTGAAAGCACTCATCCTTGTGATATATGGGAACATAGCACAAAAGTTGGGTAAAATTCTCCCAATACTCATTGATTATCATATTACCTTGTCTCAAACCTTGGAAATTTGAGATTTTTTGGTCATAATAGAGTTCTGGATACCATCTCTTACAAAAAATATCAACAAATTATCCCCATGTTAGCTTTCATGAGTTAATATTAAGTTCCAACTTTTTGTTCATCCACCAGTTAGAGGCTTCTCGTGCTAACTGATATGCACCCCAAGCAACTTTAGTAACTTCATCATAGTTTCGTATTTTGAATTAATTTTCCATTTGAACAAGCCACACCTCAGCCTCATCTCTTCCAAAAATTTCATCAAACTTGGGTGGAAAAATCTTTTTCATGTCCTTGGAAAGTTTGGAAGCCACAAGCTTCTTATTCCTTTCTTTAGATGGCGTAGGTGATTTTTCCCTCTTGTGATCATGGGTTTCATCATGCCCATGAGAAGAGGTTTATCCCTCATCCTCATTAAAGGGAAATTCATTCTCTACCATATCCTCAACTCTTTCATGCTCAAGGTTAGCCAACCTTGCCAAGATTTGGTCAAGTCTAGCCTCAACTCTAGCAGGTCCTTGCCCAACCTCTTGGCTTCCACTAGGATTAGTTCATGTCCTCACCATCTTTATAAGATTGCTTTTTACCTGAATGTTTATCCATGTTAGACTATTTTTTTTATCAACTATCTTATGGAAAACATTAAAAATTGCATTCATACACACATAAAGAATTCCTCATAAGATTAAGCAAACGCCTTTTGATAAACATATAATTTTATTCCTTCATAAGAATTTCAATATCCTTTTGATTGCATGGAGTGACTATTCAGATAGTCGAGTGGAGAGTATCCCTCAAATTCAATCTCTGACACATAACTTAATGGAGTATAACCTATAGACTAAGATTGTTGTTGATCTCTATCTTTTTGTTTCTCCCTCATTTGTTCGTACCTATCCCAAAAAGGACAATAGCCTTCAGATTTGTCATCCGATACATAGTTATGAGGTTTAGTGCCAATATGGTGTTCATCAATAATATAATCTAACCTTTTCACAAATATTTGTTCATGAGACCATTTCTCATCTAGCTAATCTCAAGGTACATATCCCTTAGACTCATTACTTGAAGAAATAATAATTACTTTTTCCAATGGAAGAACTCTAGGGTCCCTAAAGATAATTGTCGGACTGACACTTTCTTCTGAGGGCATATCCCTAGAAATTGGTAATGACTCAAGCTTCTCTAGTGAGATGGTCGATAGGTAGTTGTACATAGCCTCCATCTTCATCTTTCTCTTCACATCACTAATCTGAGAGAGAGCATGACTAAAGGTTTTGGTGTCACTCAACCAAATGACATTTTCAAAGTTGGTACCCTCTATTGTTCTAACTATGGCTTCTCTTTCCTTCTTGGCCTTGAGGTAACACTCATTTATGATTAATGACTTTCAAGCCATTAATATGAGATGCACCATCGTGGCACAAGAATTATCAACATTAGATAATGTTGGATGGAAATAATGATGAGCTCATAGGTTTCAAAGCTAAACCTTATAGCTCTGATACCACATGTAACACACTAACCCTCCAATGAATTAAAAATTCCTAAATTTTCACCTTGCGAGTAAATAAACTATGTAACAAGCCATTGCAATAAAAAAAAATATTTCTATTGAGAATATACAAACAAAGATGCATAACATAATACAATAAGGTTTCCATTTCATTACAATTATTTCACAAGTTACAATCTTATAAGCATGCATACATTTACATACATAGCTCAATGAGATTTGGAACAAATAGCTTAAAAACGGTCTAAAATCCTTCCTTTCAAATCTTGGTTCTTTTGTCGCCTCTTGTGGAGAATAAGCATCACTCAAGCACTTTTCTGCCAACCACAAACTCTTAATGTGATCCCCCACACATCTATCATTTGATAGATGGCCCTTCCCTTTGACAAATAGATTGGTAGAGTAACTGAATAATGACAACCAATTGAGCATAGTGTTGTCTCCTACATTACTAGAACTTGTAATCCCACAATATGGAACTAGCATGTAATACTAGATCATGGTGAACTGACAGTGGAGACAAAGGCAATCACACTACTTTGGCCAAAGTGTTCTCATTCAGTACTTTGAATGAAGGTCATCTATCACATACACTACTCAGGGCCAATTTGACTTAAGGCCATCTTAAACTATGCATAGGTATTTCCTTCAATGGATAATCTATCATCCCAAAGATAACCTATCACCATTTTACATACTTGGAATAAACCTACTTAACAAGTAAGTACACAAGTTCCCTCCCATACTAGATAATCAATCCTATGAGTAAACTCAAGCTACTCAAGTTAAATCAACAACCTAGCTAAAACTAACTCATATGTCATTCTAGTTTAATCATATCTAGTATATAATACTTATGATAAACACCAACTTCCTATTATGGAGTACATACAAGCACATCATAAAAACAACATAAAAACTTATATTTCCTTTTCAATGACATTCTAGATTCCCTAAATTTAAGTACTCATAAAATAAAATTCAAGCATACGTGGAGAACAACTCTTTCATAAATAAAATAACAAGAAGAGTATCCCTATGCCTATTATCACTTATCCAATCAAATGACAATAATAGAACTTCTTTAAGCAACAACAAGATTGATAATAGCTTCACAATGAGCCTCTACACTCAAGTTGATAGATTACTTCACCCAAGTCCACTCACTTCCAATATAACTAACTCTCTTTCTCTAATAAAATAGAGTAAAACTGAAAATAATATAGAGTAAAAATGTTTGCAAGAATTCATCCTCAACAAATGATCAAGCAACACTATTTATATATCTATTTGGTAACTACTTAGCCTATAGTTTAGGCATGAGTCCTGACAGGAGCAATCATGCACAACAACACACATATCTCACCAAAAATGTGGTGAATATGTAAGCTCATACTCAACAAAAACATCTATAGATCGACCTTGCTTGATCGACAATAAATAGAGACTCATTCAAATCCACACATGGATAATTCAAATTATCTCCAACAATAGATATCTACAGTCATAAGGAATCAAAGGTGGTGCCAAATCCTCCATACTATTCTCAAAGTTGGCACAGTTTCCATTCAATTAGAAACATTCAATAGCCAATTTATGACACCATGCTTTCATCGACTCAGTTTGGGTGTGAGTCGATTCAGACATTTATTCACTTTGACAAAGTCGTCGACCAATTACTTAGGTCTCAACATATGTTGGTTTAAGGTCAAAGATATGGTGCTTTAAGTTTTACCAAGTCAAAGATGTTTTAACAATAGGCGTTAACTAAGTCTACACCATGCATTGACATAATGCAACAAGCCATAATGAAATATACGTGTTCCATAAAGTGTGGCAACAATAGTAAAATTCAACTTCTCAAAACATAGTCATAAGCAACTTATAATCAGACTCTATCATGGTAAATGATAGTCTATTCCCAAGTAATGGTTAATATATTAAATATATACATAATACATAAAACTACATATACATATATATATTAATACCAACATATATGTGCATATATGTACATATATTCATATATATATATATATATATATATATATATATATGTTAATATATATTTAGATGTATACCTTCTTCCACCAAGCAAGTATACATTTGATATACAAGTAAGTATAAGCAAGATAGTATTCACATAATAAACACAATATATCAATTATATACATATATATATGTATATAAATATATGCCTCTATGTACATGTATATGTATGTATACCTATATCAATACATTCATATGGGAATATCCATTCGCCAATGTACGTGTGTATCAATACATGTACACACATGGATATGTGTATATCTATACATATTTATATATGTTCACATTCAATTCACATATAGTTATTCACAATTTCCATTGTTTTGATAAACATTTAGTGTGGTACATCTATACATGTGCATACATTTCATTAGATCCCATTGACATATATGTTCATATATATACACATACTCCATGTACGTCTTCTTATCAACATAATCATAATAGAGCAAGAAAGAACTCTAAAGATCAAATAGTTAAACATCACCCAATAATTCATTTCAGTATTAATCAAGACTTTTACTTACACAAACACATGAACTAAGGATGACTTACCCTCTTCCCAAAAACTGACTCAAGTTAACTATTCTACTCTGGTGTGTTTATATGATCAATTAGTTTGTTACCACTTACCCGACCAAGATCTTCTCCTGAGTGATACTTCCCCTCCACCTAGAGGAATTGAACATATACCTGCAACCACTAACACATGTGCACAACAGTCAATTGTTCATAACATATGTAGTATACGTAAAACATCTCCAAAGTTAGGATATCAATTCAATAACCATCCATTCACATATATGAAGTAATTTTCCATGAGATAACATCAAATGAGATAGCATTCACATATAACATATTGATAACAAAGTACAAGCATAATTTATTCATCTCTAGAATTCATATTACATTCATATTTACACTACATAGTAATAGTAAATAGTAATTACTCAATTGGGGTATAACATTGTCCGACAGGAACAAACAATCAACTACACAAGATTTCATCTCAGGGAATAGCTTTGAAATTGGCTATGATATTAGTTAACTTCTAATAAAACATACAAGTTTTTAGTCTGGAATGGAACATAAAATAGGAAAAAGAACAAAACCTGAAAAAAAAGTTGGTTCTTCGAAATCCACAAATTTTGAACTTAGAAAATAAAATAAAATAGTAAACTACCTTTTATAGAAACAAGGCCCCAAAGAGTTTAAACTTAGTCCCATCTAAGAGAATTAGAGAAACAAATTAAAATGCAACACATGGCAGGTGACAGTTTTCATCAAAACTTTGTAGGAAAAGTCAAAGATACTTTGACTTCTTCATCATAAATAATCTTCAACTTTCGAATCCAAGTCATGAGTACTTTGCATAAAAATAAGATTGTCGACACTTTTAAACCTCCAAGACTAACTGCCTTCACTGGATTCAGGAACAAACTTGCAAAATTCACTTCAAAATTGTATCCATGTGCAACACTTCTGGCTTTTGGTATCCAACTATCTATTCTTCTTCATTGAACTATGGTTTTGAAGACTCATCTTCATCTTTCCTCTGCTGATATTCCCAAAAAGTAATCAATACTTGATGTATACGCTCTTTTGGAACACCTTGGATCACTTTCCAAATGTATTTATGCCTAGCATACTCTTTTGATAATTGAATGATATTTTCATTTCTTTACATTACCACTGTCTCATATTTGGCATAACATTCTTGTACTTTATAATTTCATCTATAATCTCTCGATTTAATGACTAAACAGGATTTGTATTCACCTTTTCAATCCATCCCTTGAAATATTTTACTTCTTTATCATCTCGTCCTAATGTTCGGGGATCATAACTTTGTTGAGCTAGCATTTCAATAAAGCTCTCATCTTTGTCTATCGACTTCTTTCATATCTCAGTGACCTTTTCAAATCCCTCTACACATTGTAGCAAAGTGTCACTTTCCCAATTCAATTGTTTTCTCCACTTCTCAAATATCGAAACTTCTTGTTTCATGGTTATCTTCCCATTCACCAACTCTCAGACATCTGTTTGAAGAAGAGATCTTAAATTTCACCTCTCTACGTCAATCTATTTTGGAAAAATCAGCATTCACCTTCAAGTCTTATGGACTTGTCATACCAATGGTATGCTTCCTTATGCTTCCCAATTGCATCTCTTATTAACTCTTCTCCTTTCCTTACCAGGTACTCCATCTATTCTTCAATGACGCTTACCTTGTGATGAAGCACTGTAATGGCTTCTACTTGCTCCTTAGACATAAGTACTAGATTCTGAGGCAATTTGGTTTGTGTTTGACCAGATTGGGCTAGCGACACAATGAAACTCTCTAGGCAAGCAATTTGTTCTTTTAACTCTCTTTAATTTTGTTTGCTCTTCTATCCTCTAGCAATAATTATTTCTAAATTTACTTTCATCTCCTCTAATTCCCATCCCCATGATGAATATGCTACATCAATTGTTGTTACCTTATAATCCCTATGTGTTATTTCATGCTTGTTTTTATCTCCTACCAGAGTAGCTATTTGGAGAGTTCTCCCTCCATCTTCATTCCTTTTTACAACATGTCTTGTCTTCGCTCTAACTTTAGGTTTAGGGGTTTCTACTTCTTGTATTAAAATTTTGAGATCTAGAGGCACCGATTCCACCTCCAATGGCAAAGCCATTTGCTTGACTAACCAGTCAAGTGCTTCTTCATTTTGTTTTACCTCTTCATTATTTCTTTGTTCTTGATAATCAAATATCTAGGAACTTCCTCTCTTAAACCTTCAAAATTACCTACTACAACCCCCAAAACTTGAATATCCTCTATCCTCATTGGCATGGATTCTGGATTACCTTGGTTTATCACTGTCTCTTCCTTTTTAAGACTTACATTTTCCTATCCTGCCATGTTCTCAGAATTAGTCCTTGGAACATTATCTTCATTTTTTCCTAAAACATCAGGATTCTCATCATTTCTCAATTTACCACCCAAGTTCAGCGAGAACTCTAAATCTTCATTCTTATCTCGACTTTCTCTTGATTTATCAAAAGTCTGTAGTTGTTCAACACTCTCTTTATTTCTTCCTTGTGGAAGTTGATCATGAGTTGTATCTTCTTTATCAATATTACCAATGGAGTTCTAACCTACAATATCCCTTGTTCCTCTTTTATCAATCTCTTCAGGGTTTCTCATTTTAGGAGCGAGTGATCCTCTTATAAAATCTTCTTCTTTATTTCCAGGATATGAACTTGTATCCAACACTTCTTGGACACTATGGCTGCATCATGGGATTTTATTTAGATCTCCTTTCTTTAAGCTGTTTCATCTTGGCATTCAGTTTCTCCAACTTCTTTCTAACTTCTTCTTCAGTTTGTTCAAGATCTTCCTCTTGAATTATAGGAGTCCCTCCCAAGGCTTATCTCATTTTTATCGTATTGACTTAGGGTGGAGAAATAAATATATTTGCTACCTTTAGCGATGTAGACCTCATCTTATCACGTGTTTGTGTTTTCATTCTCACATCCTCGTCAGTCATAGATTAAGCTCTTGGCTTTACTGTGGAAGAAAGTGCCACCTTAGGCATCTCCATTACGTTGGTTGAATTGGACACAGTTTCTTTATGCTAGCTAGCTAGCATCATTGAAATTCTCTGGCTTGAAGTATCGGGAATTTCCTCCTTGCTTTGCTCATCTACCTCAGTTTTTTCAATCTTTCTCCTCTTTTTAACAGTCCCTCAATACCCTGAATCATCTACTAATTGTTGCTTTCTCTTGACATTCTTTGGGTATGTGGGTTCTATCCTAGCTTCTTTCAATGCTTCAACATAACCATTGATCCAATATTGAGTGTATGTCAATACCTGCTTAGAAATATCCTTAATGGTTACTATCTCCTTCTTTGTTTAATATGGGTTTGGGATTGGTTGATCAAAAATCTTTTTTGTATCATAAATTGCATTCAATGCCTCTCCATTATCTGTATCCAATTGCTTTGGAATATCATTAATTTGAAGAATCCTTGCTACTGTTAGTGGCAACCACTAGTATGATCGCTTCCTTACATCATGCTCAACATCACAACTATGCCAAAAATCCTCCAAATCATAGACATGAGCATACTTCTCATTTATTAGCCTGGAAAGGTTTCCTTCTAGATCATAATTTTTTATCGAAGAGCAAAGAACTCCAACTTATAAAGCTTCAACTCTTCCTCACACATATGGTCGCAACACATTTGTAATTCCCAATTGTGATAGGGAATTTGATAGAACATTTTTTGTGTGCTTGTGCGAAAAGAGCATGAGATGGATGCATCTATCTCACCAATTCTAGTAATAACATCTTGTCCATTGCATACCTGGGTAGCATGTAGGGGTGTCATGTGAATCCTTCCACTCTGATATAAGTGATAGTAGGAAATCAAATATACCAGCCCCCAACCAACTGGATAACACTTTGTGCTTCCAAGGACATTATTTTGGCTTTTTTTCCATCCATTAGTCTTACCAGCCTCATAGAAAACACATCATTTACCATCCAATAATACTCTCGATATTGGTGAACAATTATTTGGGGAATATGAGAAAAAATGGAATTATTTCCTGGCTCTCTGTCTAGGGTACCAACTCTATTTAATCCTTGTATATTCACCCTCAAAGTGTAGGAATATATAATATATGAAGAGATAGAAAACTATTAGGTATCTAGGAACGTTATTATCTATTCACACAACTTGTCACTAATGAAACTCCCCAAATGAATGTGCATAGGGCCTTCCATTATTTTTACTATAAGCTCGAACATCCGGGGTTCAAATATGTTGGCATCCTTGAGTCCAACTATCTTGCTCAATAGGGTTATTATGTCTTGAACATCCTGAATAAACAACAACCTCAAGATTTGTCTCATTTTCTTTGTAATCTCCTCTTGACACTATGTCACATTCATAATCTTCCTATTTTTTTCTTCTACATTTAGGTACAATGTAGCCAGGACCTGCATATTCAACAGATTCATCTGTTTGAATGTGGGGAGCCTAAATGTGTATACAATTCCTTTTATAAATATGTTTGCATATATTCTTCCTTCTTTCTCAATGACCCTCTTGTTCGGGTCATACCAATTCATACACTCCAATACCAGCTCAAGAGCTTCCATTTTCAATGGAGATCCTCTTTCCAAATGCAATCCACTTGCAACAATATTCTTAGTGCACTGGGAGGTGGCATCTTGTCAAATCCACATAGTGAATTTATTATCAATAAACCCTCATGGATGGGTGTATGTAACTATCCCACCGATTGATACAACCTACAAAATAGGGGACTCAAATTCCTCATCTTATAAGTTGCTTATTGTAGACACCTAAATTTGGCCACTTACATTTGGTCAAATTTATCCATTTTCATCTAAATATTCTCTTACCCACATTAATTAAATAATATTGCCATTATTTAATTAATACCCCTAAAGTCTTCTAAATCCCTAAGGTATTTAGTTAAATAATTAAATACTTTATTACCTATCCTACCTTACCCTTTCTATCCCATAAATTAAATAAATAATTCCTATTTATTTAATTTACTCCCTAAAAGTGTCACATCCTCCATCACTTTTTCCTAATACTAATCCCAATCCTAATCCCCACCTAACCTACCCACTAAACATGTGCACACACTTAATCCAATATTAAGTGGGTCAACCCAATCCCATCCATTGATCTCTATCAATCAATCTTGGCCATTCATCTCATTATCCTCCCAAATCTATATATCCTAACACTTAGGCCATTTTTCCTAGCTCTCTCACCCATTTTTCACTGGAGCGTCATTATGTTGTCAAAATTTCAAGTGAGCACACATCCAACCAAACATCGTGGGCAAATCTATACAACAAGAGACTTCGTATGCTGGTTTTAATTCCTCATCGCCCTATCTTGAGTGTTTTGCTTGTTTTTGGTATTTTGCTTGATTTTCTTGCGTTTTAGTAAATTAAAAACACTGTACACATCTTTGGCACGCCTGGTGGGACCCACTTCACTGGTCTCTTTCATATTTTTTAGGGTCAGGTTCCACACACAGGGGTGAATTCGCCCTCGACAAGCGAGTTCACCTAACGCAAGGGTGAACCTGCAACATACACGAGTGAACGTGCTCCCGCCCTTCCTGAGAAAGGGCGAACCTGCATCCATCAACCCAAAATATAAATTTTTAGAGGTGAATCCGCTCACATAAAGGGTGACTGTGTAGTCACCCCTCCTCCTAATAGGTGATTATGCACTCACCTATCCATTACCTAACGTGCAAAGGCGATCCCGACTTTGGCCTTTCTATAAAGGTGAATTTGTTTCTCGGATGGGCAAACCTGCTCACCCAATAGGTGAATTTGCAAATAGGCAAACTTGTGACCTCAATAGGCGACTGTGCTAGATACAGAGGCGAATCCGCTCCTGCTCACAGGGGAGAACCTGCAACCTTCTAGGCCAAATTTTCCACATACAGGGGTGAATCTGTAGGGTCTACAAAAGGTATAAAAACCCCAATTTTCAGAAAAAAAATTCATAGTGCTTTATACTTTCCTTTTCAAAAAAAAATCTCTGGGGGCTTCGTCCCTAGACCCCTCCATAGGGGATTGGACCGTCCCCTCGCACCCCTTTTTGTTGGGTTGGGTGTTCCACCACCTAGGCTAATAATCATCTATTTTTCATCACTTATCTTTGCATCTAATCATCTTTTTGTGTAGCTTGTCCTCGCTTGTCCAAGACTGAAGATTGAAACTACTAACATATTTGTTGCAGGACGATTGGTCGAAGACCCCTAGATCAGATTGTGTGTGTGTCTTTTTTATACTAATTTAGGCACACATAGATTAATTAAAGGGTTAATTAACTTTTTTGTTGTGTTTGGGAGTGAATTTTTGATGTATCCACTCCTCTTGCACCTTTCAGTGATCCTGGGTGACGAGAAATCACAATTCCTTCTAGTCTACCTAGAAGGTGATAGTGCATCTAAGCTCTCCCCTTGTGCTACATGTGAGCTTGGGGACCAACCGAAGCATCTATTGTTTCCTTCGTTTAGCAGGATCTGCTTGGGATTTTATCACCCAGGGGACAATTCCAACCACGTGTTACCAGTGGGGTATATAAAGTGGGTAGAGCTAAAGTTGTACCCCAATCTAGTTATGTAATTTTTAGTGAAGCATCGAAGCTAGGGTGATACCTAGATAAGATGTGCAGGGTTGGTCCGAGTTTCCAGTACCTCACTAGGGCTCCCGATCCACACTTGTGATAGGTTGGTGTTCATGGTTGTGCCTCACGTACCTAACATATATCGAGGATGTACGAGATAGCCTTGTTTATCCTAGATAGAGACCCATGTTTTAGCCATGACTTGGTGTAGTGTAGGGGATGTTCACCGTACCTCAAAGTTACTCACCACATACTCCCTTGGGTTGAGATAGAAATCCTTATGGTGGACTACGATAGTCCTCGAGTGAGAGAGATAAGGTGAGGTCGTGGAATCTAGTTATGACCCTGTGCTACTAGATCTCTAGCTATCAACCTTCAGGAGAAAGGGTGATGAAGAGAACTACCCTATTATCATGGAGTATTAACCTTGGGGTGTCCCCTCAAGGTGGTGGGCCTACATCAAGTTTGTAAACCCTTATCACTAATTCTAGGATTGTGTTGCCTGGCGTGTCTTCTTGTGCGATACCAATGCTTGTCTTCTTGTGCGATACTAATGCTTGTCATCAATTTGAGTTAGTCCAGCCTAATACTTTTTTTTGTGTGTCTTCAATCCTTTTCTATAGTCTTCCCCTACCCTCAGTGGGGAATTTGCATTATGGACAGGCGATCCTGCCCTGCACAAGGGCGATTTCATGACTTGGGTCCAGTCTAGGTCATCCTTTAGGTGAACTCACCCTCCTCAGAGGTGAATTTACCTGTGGGTACCTCCATTAGGTGACCGTGCATCCACCCGTTCCCTTGGAATAGATGATCCTACTTCCCTCATAGGTGAGTCTGCATCATCCCTGCACGTCTATTCTCAGAATAGGCGAACATGTTGTTCGTAGGGGAAATATCATGTTTGTCCATACCATCCCTGTCTATATAGTTCAAGACATAGGAGAATTTATTTCCACTAAATAGGAATTTCCACTTGTGTTCGTACATCTCAAGAAAGAGGCGAACTTGATCCTTAGATAGGCGATTTTATGTCTTGAATCCACTTGTTTCCCTTTGGGTATCTCAAGTTATAGGCAATCTTGTGTCATAGAAAGGCGATCTTGTCAACATATAGGTGATCTTGATACCTTGATAGGAAAATTTTTGTCACATGTCTTCCTATTTCTTATGAACCTCAATATATAGGCAAATTTGAGTCCTAGGGAGAGGCGATCTTGTCAAACACAGAGGCGATTTTGCTAAGTCCTGAATAGGTGAATCCACGATCTAGAGAGGCGAATGTGATATACACCGAGGTAGATCAAATTCCCATATAAAATCTAGAGAGTCAACCCTTTGTGTCATGATTAGCCTTTATCTTCCTCAATCTGAAATTGTAGTCCAATCATTTTTCCTCTACATATCCATATCCAAATGATAACTTTCATATCATCAACCCTCATCAATCTATCTAAACATCATCCCCTTTGAGCAAGGAGCTAGCTAAACCTATCCTTCATCCATTCAACAAAATTCCTCATCATTTTGGTCACATCCTTGAACTTGGGATCCCCTCACACCATATCTTCCAACCATCCTAATTTGAACTTAAATCCGATCCTACCGTGAACTTAAGTTCCATCACATCCTTCAATAATCCTAATCTAAGATTCAATATAATCCTAATTTGAGCTTAAATAAAACCCCAATTTGAGCTTAATATACATCCTAATTTGAGCTTAATATACATCCCAATTTGAGCTTTAGTCCATCCACATCCAAGATCTTCTGATATCGAAACAAATCTTATGACCCCTTCTTCCATCTTCTTCTAATCCATTCTATTTATCTTTACATCATCTCTTTGTTTCTTCTAATCATCTATTCCCATATTTCTAATATATATCCATCCAATCCAATGTCACGAATCCCTATCCTTCATCGACACAACCAATAATAGTAGTCAAGGGGAATCCCAATCACGTTGTTGATGATAGTGAAAGTCTTGTTGATCAAGATGAGTATGATATAGATCCTCTTGATATTATCATTGCTAACAAGATTTCACCAACCCTCTTTCAAAATCCAATCACTCATCCAAGCTATCCCATCATGCCTTCATCCACACCTAATAGAAATCCTCATGTTGCCTTTGACAAGGGCTATCCAATATCTTCCCCATCCACATATTCATCATATCCTTCATCTACATCTCTCCCTTTTCCACCACCCACATCCTCTTGTCCTAATCCAACATCCACATCTTCCCACCTTAATCCACCATCCCAATACTCCTACCTTAATCCCCCATCCAATTTCTCCAACGTCAATCCCTCATCCGTATATTGCTATTTTAACCCCCCATCCATGTCCTCCTATACTAATCCACCACCCACGTCCTCTTATCCTAATCCATCCTCCCAATCTTACCACATTAATCCACCATCTTGATACTCCTACATTAATTCCTCATCCACTTCCTCCGACGTTAATCCTTTATCCACATATTCCTACTGTAATTCACCCTCCACATCCTCCTATATCACTCCATCCTCCATTACATTATATTTTAATCCTCCCTCCAATCCATCATATGTTAATCTTCCATTGAATCTTGATCCACTCACCAATCCTAATCATCCACCTCCACATAGTTCTACATCCAATCCCATCCACTCATCTAATCCTAATCCACCAATCCCTAATCCTAGTCCTCCACCCATCCATATTCCTTCATCCGTTCCCATCACCCCCCTAAACCTACAATCCCTAAATACCTCATTCCAGATGTCATCCAAGGACTCATGAAAAAGGATATATCCCCAAATCCACATCTTAATGTCGTTAAACTCTGCAACCCCACTCCATCATGTACGGTCACTAGTGATGAGACCCTTATCCCTCCTACACCTATCACCTCTATTACCACTCCTAACACCGTCCAAACTATTGAAACCCTCAAACCCACCGAATCCATTGAATCCCCATCTCCTAGTCCCAATTCCACCCAATCCATTGAAGACACCCAAATCCAATTTGTTCCCCTAGTCCTTGTATCATTGAAATCCAATCCCATGAGCTTCATGAATCCTTTATCCTTCCATATCCCCCACTTGAGGATTCCATCCAACAATCCTCCCTCATCATGTCACCCACATGAGATGAGTCATTCCTAGAGCTTGATCCAAAGCATACCGACATATCCACTACTCCAAATCAAGATCTTGTCATCCTATATACCCCATCTCAAGATCATAGTCCCTCATCCACACTATCCCATGATCCCCTTGTCACTCAAGATCCAACCACTACATCTTATGATATCTTATCACCCACTGCCACAAATCCAAATACTATCATATCACCTAATCCCTTATCACTCACTCCTTTAGATCAAGATGCTTCCATCCCATAATCTCCATCTCATGATCCTTCATTTCCACCAAACCCTACCATCTCGACACCACTTTTATATCACCTTTATACCTTTACACTCATCCATGGTGGTTTTCTTGTAGAAGGAAAACAAAGCATATACACCACCTATTCTCGTCCACCTAATAATGGGCTCACATCATGTTTCCATATGAAAAATCATCCTACCATAGATCGAATGTTCAAGATAATGAACTATCAAGGAAAAGGTTTAGGCCTTCATGAGTAAGGTATTTTAGAGCCCATCCAAGTCAAAGAACATCCATGTGCACAAGGTCTTGGATATATATCTCAAGACTCACAATCCAAAAATGTTTGGTACAACCTTTGTACATCCTAAGCGAGACTTTATAATAGGTTCTTCCCATCACTCCACCAAACCATTTGTCACCACCACCCCTCCTCCATCATATCACCTCAAAACAACCATCCATATTCCTCCTTCATCCTCCAAGTCCATTTTGCGTCCTTATGTCCCTCCATCTACTTCATCTATTTCGAGTTCTTATGTCCCTCAATCAACCTTCACACATCCTCCATATACTAAGTCCATTTTGGGCCCTTATATCCCAAAATCACCTCCTCCATCTCATCCTATTTATCCTTTCATCCATCCATCACCTATCCCTAGCACACATCATAAAAATCCCAACTTCATAATCCCTGATTAGGATCAACAAAGGCATCCCTCCATACATGCTATCTCACATCCTCCATCCACACATTGCCTCCAAAATCCTACCTCTATCACTTCATTCATGTTTCCTCCAAATCATTAATCTCCTCATACCTATTCCATTGCTATTAAAAGCACTTTGGATGCCAAAGTAAAAATGAATAAGTCTAAAAATCCATATGAATCCAAAGATCCCCATGTCCCCTCTAAAGTATGTGGTGAAGAAAATAAAAATAAAATCAAAACCATAGGCTATAAAGACCCACTAAAGAAAAATCAAAACCATGTGGATCCCAAAGAAAAAAGATATAGTGAATTCAACTGAAAAATCCATAATGACATCCAAAGTTACTAATCCAAAATCTAATCATCCTCATCCTTCATCTCCTAAATATATTTTGGGTCCTTATGTCCCAAAACTCAATATCACAACTCCTCCATTATCCCCACACTCTCTGTCCATTCATCCTCCTATCCTGTCACATCCACCACCATATGTTCTAATGTTGGTCCTGAAAATACTCCCCCATCACATCTACTCCATCATTCCATCCAAACTCTATCCAACTTCCCATCCATTATCCCACATATCTCCCCCATTAAATCCCTTCAATCCATTCTCTTGCATAATCCACCCATTCTAAGAAGCGTGTACCAACATTTGAGTCATTTCTAACATGGGCTCTTCTTACCTCATATGGGACTTGGTGCGTGAGTCCTTCATCCATCTCCTTATCACATAACTTCCAAATCCATTTATCCACATCCCTATCCTTATCCATTTATCCGCATCCCTATCCTTATCTATCTCCATCCACCCACTATCAAAAAATCCAAAAAAGTAAAAAAATAAAAATCGTCCAATGGTGAAAACTTGGCAAACAAGTGCCTTGGATAATTACCATGATGAAAACTTGGCAAACATGCATCATGTGTAAATCCCCATCCATTTTATTTCCACACTTGGGGGAAAATTCATGCTATGCATCCCCTTCACCCATCTCCTCCATCCCACCTATCTTACACATCCTATTCCCATTTATCCCAATCCCTCCATTCTCCTTGCGATCTTTCTATAGATAGGGGAAAACATATAATACATGCTTTGGAAATATCTTGGCATGCATTCCCTTCATCCATACACTATCATATTATTTTTCCACCTATCACGCTACCACCCATATTCCTTCCTTATCCATGCATCCTATCCACATCCATCTCCCTTCCTTATCCCTACATCCTATCCATATCCATCTCACTCCCTTATTCATCCATCCTCCTATCTGCTATCCCTCTTGCCTCATCACACATGACATATATAAAGCAGGGCATCTCCTTCTTTGTGACATAGTCCTTGGATACAAAATTCATCAATCCAAACAACCCCTATCATCTCCCCATCCTTATCTCCCTATCCATCCAAGAGAAAATAATTTTCATCTCCCCATCCTTATCTCCCTATCCATCCAAGAGAAAATCATTTTAATCTCACCATCCTTCCATTCCCCATCCTTATCTCCCTATCCATTCATCTCTATCCTTATTCCATCTCATAATCCCTTGTCATTGGTATCTAGCTATAAGCTACACCCATGCAACCCAATTCCATTTATCCCACTATCCTCACTCCCACCTCTTTCACATATCTTTCTAATCCCATGTCACTTTTTCTTACTCATCTATCCATCGTTCCATCCTCCCAATTCATCTTTTGATGATTTGGATAACTATCCCATCCTCGAGCTTCATGCAATCACTATCATCCTATCCACAAGGTTCATCTTGTTTCATCATATCAACTCCATCATTTTATCTACTTATCATGATCATCTCATCATCCTTTATCTATTGTCTGGCATTGGTCTTTTTGTCAAACTACGTTGCCTCTGTGCTTTCACGTAGGCAAGGCTAATCATTTGATCCACCCTAGGGAATTTGTCTATCTAGTCTTCATCATTCGTTGAGGTCTCCATTGTCATTTTTTCACTTTTATCCATGGTCAATCGTCAGTCTTTTATTGAACTATGAGGGCTCTGTGCTTTCATGTAGGCAAGGATAATCTTTGAACGACCCCCAAGCCCCTAGGTTTGTAGGGTGTGTTTCGGTGTCATGTCACGTCGTCAAGTATGTCCTTATTTAGCTGGTACCTAAAAACAAAAGGTCATTGGTATCATAAGTTTCAATCAATTTCGAGTATCCTGAGTCATGTCAATCATCTAATCTATCCACCATCTTTGGTCTTAATAGGATGTATCCTTCTTAAATCAGACCGTATAAATCCCATCCACCCTTTTGATCCTATAACAAAGGAAATTTGAAATCTGTTGTGATCTCTTGATGTTTTTAACATTTTTTTTATCATTTGAGATTCCTATTATACCTTGTTAGGGTCGCCATGATCCATCATATCATGGTGCACTTTGACAAGTAGACATAGGGGCATATCTTGATTTTCTGTGTGATTTTGTCTTCTCGATTTTCCTGTGTAGTACCCACCAAGATCCTTTTTGGTCTTGTGTTACCTTGCGACATCCTTTATGTTTGTGATTTTCCAACTTTGGCCCTACCAAAGCCCCCGTGACTTTGGGATGTTGGACTAACCTTTTGTTTGTTGTGTTAGTCCTATGCATGTGATATGGTGTCACCTTGGTTCCTCATACCTTGGTGCATAGTCTCTCATGCTATATCAAATTAAGTGCTCACTATATGGTAGTTTTGATACAACACTCTTAATCCATCTTCTCATCCCCTCATCCCACACCTTTCTCATCTGTTCATCCTTTATCACCCCCCTCATCTATATACCTTATCCATTTCCATCACCCCACTTCCTCCATCCTCATCATATCATCATCTCTTCAACCTTCTTAGGATAATATATATTTATTATTCCAAGCATCTTTCCATCCTTCTCATCATATCATCATCCCTTCAACCTTCTTAGGATAGTATAGATTTGTTATTCTAAACATATTTCTATCCTCCTCATCATATCATCATCCATTAAACCTTCTTAGGATAATATAGCTTTGTTATTCTAAACATATTTCCATCCTCCTCATCACATCATTATCCCTTCAATTTTCTTAGGATCATATTTTTTATTCTAAACATCTTTCCCTCCACCATCTTCATTCATTTCAGAAATATCACATCGTAATCCCACCCTCATCCATTCAATCTAGGACAAATCATCTAATCACATCCTTGTTCTTGTTCCCCACCTTGCTACAAGCCTTGATCCAATCATCATCATCGTCGTTACCGTTGAGATGTATCCTTCCCTCATCAACAACACTCTTATCATCATCATCATCGGGATGTATCCTCCCCTATCCTTTTGTGTTGTTCTGGGATGTATCATTCCCTCATCAACAACACTCTCATCCTCGTCATCATCGGGATGTATCCTTCCCTATCCTTGTGTTGTTCTGGGATGTATCCTTTCCTCATCAACAACACTCTCATCATCATTGGGATGCATCCTTCCCTATCCTTGTGTTGTTTCGGGATATATCGTTCCCTTATGAACAACACTTCATCCGCCATCAATCCATCTTAGCTTGTAGCTTGACTGGGGCAACCTCACTTTTGTCCTTAAATCCATTTGTGCTTGCTTTTATCTCTTCATCTTACCATCCTCTATTCTATTCTTCAATTTCCCCATCTACCCTTTCATCATCTCATCCATTTCGAGAGCACACCCATGTTCTCTTGAACCTGTATGTCCTCTCGAGGGGGAATTCTCAATCCCTAATCTTTATCTTCACCCTCCATCATGCAATCCTAGTCACTCCTTTGATGACTAGAGCATCTTCCCTAATTTAACCATCTTCTTCCTAGTGCTATTTTTATTCTTCTTTGAAATGATGCTACTTCATAACACCATCTCAAAGAGGAGAAAAATGTAGACACCTAAATTTGGCCACTTACATTTGTTCAAATTTATCCCTTTTCATCTAAATATTCTCTTAACCACTTTAATTAAATAGTATTGCCATTATTTAATTAATACCCCTAAAGTCCTCTAAATCCCTAAGGTATTTAGTTAAATAATTAAATAATTTATTACCTATCCTACCTTACCCCTTCTATCCCATAAATTAAATAAATAATTCTTATTTATTTAATTTACTCCCTAAAAGTGTCGCATCCTCCATCACTTTTTCCTAATCCTAATCTCAATCCTAATCCCCACCTAACCTACCCACTAAAAATATTCACACACTTAATCCAAGATTAAGTGGGTCAACCCAATCTCATCAATTGATCTCTATCAATTAATCCTGCTCATTCATTTCATTATCCTCCCAAATCTATATATCCTAACATTTAGCCATTTTTCCTGGCTCTCTCACTCATTTTTCACTAAAGCACCATTATTATGTCAAAATTTTGAGTGAGCACACATCCAATTGAACATCGTGGGAAAATCTATACAACAAAAGACTTTGTATACTGGTTTGAACTCCTCATCACCCTATCTTGAGTGTTTTGCTTGTTTTTGGTATTTTGCCTGATTTTCTTGCATTTTAGTAGATTAAGAACATTGTGCACATCAGGCGATTGTGGGTTCGAGTCCCACTGAGTGTGCTAGAGATGTGAGTAGTGTTTTTAATCTACTAAAATGCAATAAAATCAAGCAAAAGACCAAAAATAAGCATAACACTCAAAGATGGGGCGATGAGGAGTTCAAACCAACATATGAAGTCTCATGTTGTATAGATTTACCCATGATGTTCAGTTGGATGTGTTCTCACTCAAAGTTTTGGCAGCATAACGGTGAGAGAGCCAGGAAAAATGGTTAAGTGTTAGGATATATAGATTTGGGAGGATAATGAGGTGAATGGCTAGGATTGATTGATAGAGATTAATGGATGAGATTGGGTTGACTCACTTAATCTTGGATTAAGTGTGTGCACATGTTGAGTGGACAGGTTAGGTGGGGATTAGGATTGGTATTAGGATTAGGAAAAACTGATGGAGGATGTGACACTTTTAGAGAGTAAATTACATAAATAGTAATTATTTATTTAATTTATGGGATAAAAGGGGTAAGGTAGGATAGGTAATAAAGTATTTAAGTATTTAACTAAATACCTTAGGGATTTAGAGGACTTTAGGGGTATTAATTAAATAATGGTAATATTATTTAATTAATGTGGGTAAGAGAATATTTAGATGAAAAGGGATAAATTTGACCAAATGTAAGTGGTCAAATTTAGGTGTCTACACTTATAATTTTGTTTTGAGAAGCCAATTATAATACTCTACCTTTCTTTGTGCACCACAATCTTGGTTTTAATTCTTCGATGTCCTTATAGGTGAATGATTTGGTGCAAGGTAGAGTATGATGAAAGCAACTGCATGCTCGATCTGGTGCCAAGTACATGTGCTATTTTCCATCTTCATTAATTTCTTTAGCTATGCATTAATTATCTTGAATAAAGGTGCAATCATGGTGGATTAGGGTTCAAATCATGAACTCTTTGGTTCATGTGCAGGGGCCCACCATTAGAGAAGAAAGCGGCACAAACAATTGACGTGGCACACTTACGTGTCACTTTAATTCTTAAGAGGCAAAATGCTTTAGAGGTAATGCCACCTTTAGATATTTAACAATTAATAATTGATTGAGATCTGAATCATCTGATACCAGATTTTGAAGAATTATCAAGAGTTGGGACTTTTACCCACCAAGTTCATGAAAATCAGGTGGAAAGGGAAACTTGGGACCATGTGCAAGCGAGACCAAATTGGTTCGAAATGAAATTTGCAAGAAAACTTCTAGTCTTTGGTTCTAAAGAAAAGAAAAAGCATTACCAGGCCAACCAACAAAGAGGGGAAACACACGTATTAGAAGAATTTATCCGGGTGATGAATTACCAAACACGACTACCGGCCAGACAAAAAGAAAAACTTGTTGAAGATACATCATTAGAGCAACAACATTGATACATGGGACCCGAGGGTTTGATGAATCGATAGGGCTAGGGAAAATATTTTACAAAGACTCCAAGTTTGGCAAATTTAGAACTTATGCGGGGGTCAGACAAGTTGGATCAAGAACTAACCATTTTTCCATTTCTTTCGAAAGCAGCACACCAAAGCAAGAAAAAGAAAAGGAAGTGAAAAGTAGCAGAAAAAGAGGGGGTCCAAATTTTACTAAAGAGAAAAATGGGGCATGTTGTGAGACCACGCAACACGATTATTCTTCCCTCCTAGAATAATGGCTCAAGCTCACTTGCAACTTTCTCAAAGAACAACCCAAATTCCACTAATATCTTCTCACTAAATCTCTCAACAATACTATTGCAAACCAACTCACTAACTCTCTAGCTCTCAATTCACTTTGCACAGAAATTGCAGCAAAATAACAAGATAATCAAATTGAAAAAGTGTAGCAAATGGTAGAATGAGCACCTCTATATATACTAAAAAGTGAGAAACCAAAGGCTACAAACAAGTTAATACTTATGTCACCTTTCTATCCCCATGCAACGACTCATCAAACTAACTTACAGGTTTGCAACACATAACAATCATCACCTTTCAAATGGTTGAGTTGACTTGTTTCAAGAGACATCAAGACTCATTTACTAATTCAAATGAACAAAAATCTTATTAGCAATATTCTTATTTAATTTACATATCAAATTCCTTCTTATATTGTTGCCAAGTTTACATTGATAGAGTCTCATGGCTAAGATATTCCTTTTCCAAACTTATGTGCAATAAAAAGACTTCTTATGCATTTCACATACTACAGAATTGGCACCACATTTCATACATTAGTGCCCTTGAAGACAACACAGGTAAACTACTTCTACATTGCCTAAAACTACATTTACTGCCTATTACAATGCATACACAACAACACTTATTCCTTACGTGCCTTGTAGTTTGAGTTGACTTGGTCTTTTGTTGCTTTATGTGTAGGTTTACTATGTAGTGCTTTACCAAGGTTGTACCATATATATGCACCTATATTTCATTTAAAAACTTCACTATTGTTAACTACAACACTACATATTGCACTTAATAACTATCTTAAATGATTATCAATTATAATATATATATATATATATTTCCCTCGTAATATATATATTAATATATACTCATTTCACATGGTTATCAAATACATTAATTATCGATTAACAAACTTATATAAATATATCGAATAACATTATGTATATATACACATAATTATATATAAATATATATAAATATATATGTAACTATATTATTTTATACATATATATTATATACATAATATTATTTTAATACCTTTATAAAAACACTCTCTCATATCCATCAATCGACATATTTACACAAAATGTATATATACATACATATATATATGTATCACCTTAGTTCAATCGGTATTCCCAAGCATATGGGTAATCCATCCATGAGCATGCATAGGTACGTCTACCTATGTATACTCATGTATGTATTCACTCACATGTATGAGTTTACTGTAGACACATGTACATATATACATATATATACATTTTATGCATATATCTTCATCGACATAAAAAAAAACACACAAGGAAGGAATTCCACTCGACATCGAGACTTAATCAAATTACTCAAACCAAACATTCATAAAACAAGATTGCAAACCAATATAAACATCCACAACCAAAATTGAAGATCACTTACCCTTTACCCGAATTGGCTCAACTCAACTAAGACCAACTAGGGCACAAGTGTGTGAAAGCTTAGTAAGGTTGAATTAAAGGTTACCAGGCCAAGTTCTTCTCTTGAGTGATACTTCCCCTCTCTTTCGAAGGTTTAAACCTATTTCTACATTCAACTTAGTACATCATAACAGTAGTTAGCCGAATCAATACATTCATATGCATCACATATATTTCATATATAAAGTCATTATAAAACGTCAAATTGAAACAACATTCTTCATCATATTTCCATCAAGATTTATATATAAAACACATTCACATATATTAAAGAAATTTACCAAACAAGGTAATAGTAAATAGGTAATAACATACGTGGTGTAACATAAAGTGACTAGGAAAAAGGGGGACTGGCCATAGATGAGACAATAAGGCTCAGTAAAGTGTAATTAAAACATAAGATAAACACATTAGCTCATTGAAAAAATTGGACACACGTCATGTTTTTGGGGTTTTTTGAGGTTGGAAAATGATGCAACCAAAGCCTCTGTGAATCATAGAGACAATGAAAAATGTTGACATGTGTCCAAAGCACTCTGGGAACATAATTTACAAATCTAAGGGTTCTAGGGTTATTCCAGAGGTTTAAATTCACAAGTCTAGTGCTTTGGACATTTTCTTTCGAAATGCAACTACAACCATCCATTAAACAATTATATTAATTTTTTGAGTATATTAATGTCATACTAACTTATTAAATAATATAACACATAGTTACTAGTCATTAAGTTGCACTAACATCTGGCTTCAAACATAGTACTTCGCTCAGTGGCTCACTTCTGATAAGAACTTATAATATGTTGACACTTGTCTCCATTTTAGACACCTAATGAAGGAATTTGGGTGTGTGGGAAATTTATCCCAAAATAGAACAATATATAATATTTGATATATTTGCCAGCCATGCTATGATTTTTATTGGCATACCAGTTTAATTCACCAATGAATTAACCACCTGCCCACCAGTTTCAAAATTGATGACCAACTTGTCATAAATGGGCCTCTCAATCAACATCTCAAGAGGGGGAGCATTTCTATACAATGAGGGAATCCCCATTCATATCCTCTAAATCAAGTGGATAATCCATTGAAGGTCTATCCATTCGAGCAATTATCTACAAGGGAGTAACTGGTTGGGGACTTGTTGGCACCTTTGTTCTGGATTCTGGTGTGCTTGGAGGCACCTGTGGAATATTATCCAAAAATTGGTTGGCATAATCCAACATAGTCATTATTATGAATATCCCTTATGTGCATGAGTGACCCCTGAAAAGATGGGCCTTCTATCTTCCTCTTATTCTTTGTAATCTAGATTTTGACCAACAACTCTCTCCTTGAGGACTGGCTCTCTGAAGAGAAATTCCTAATTAGGTCCTCAATGTTTTTTGGTTGGTGAAGATAACCTATAAATTCCTCTCTCCCTATTGATGAATCCCTCAGGGTCAAAACTCTTAACTTTATCGATCTTCATCTTGTATGAGAACAACTTCTCAATCAATTCCATGTCTTCCCTTGACAAAACAACAAAATTAGAGAAACTAACTGATCCAGGGAGGAGGACATGTTTTTAATTTTTTTTTAAATGAGTCTTATCATACTCATTGAATTGCCACATTAACTCCAAAAAATAAATCTTGTCTAGGACATCCTTAGGGAGCACATGGGGTGCCACTCGATTCCTATATACCCTGATAACAATGGCATCTGAGTAAAAAAACACTCACCCCAATTACGATCAATCTATTTTTCAAGGGTAAGGTCCTTTGGCCTTAAAAATATTATTATCTCTTTTGATGATCCCCAATCTATGGGGAGGCCTAGTCCTCTCCTCAGAGTCTTTACAAAAAAATCTTCAAAGACAGAGTAATTGGACCGATTATAATCCTTATCCCAGATATAGGTCCACTCCTAGACTGGTAGTATTCTATTATTCTCTCCCACTGGCCTAATTTGAAGTTGTGGTGGCCATACTTTCACTCCACTATGTAAAATTAAGTGCATCAGAAGGGACTAATATCTCAAGTGCATGGCACCCAATGGATCCTTCTTAATTACACAAAGGGACTTGTGTAATTGATTTGCCACATACCCTACAAAATAATAAGGTCTATTTACATCCCTACTTTAAATATCTACTACCAAATATATTAGACTTATAGGGATGTGAATCTTATTATCCATTCCCAAGACTTGAAGCAAGGAAAAATATGTCTTCTAGAAGTATGGCTCAAAAATATCATAGGCAAAGGGTTCCAGATCACCCTTTCCAAACCTCAGTAGTGTTGCACAAATGGTTGTTGTTGCACCAAAATATTGACTTGTTAATGCCCGATACAACCACCAGAGTTAATGAATCCATGGGAAGTGGTTAGTCCATGTCATGAACTTGAGTGTTGTGTTGCACAAAACAAGGAGACCAAGGGTGCACACATTACAACAATCCCCCAGTGCAAGTGAGGGGTTCAAGCCAGTGACCTAAGCTCTGATACTAATTATTTTACAAATGGTTGTCATTGTACCAAAAGATCGATTTGTTAATGCCTTATACAACCACCAGAGTTAATGAATCCATGAGATTGGTTAAGCCATGTCATGAACCCAAGTGCTACACTGCACAACACAAGGAGACCAAGGGTGCACACCTTGCAACAAGTAGTTCTCTTCTTGGCCCTCTTGGACTAAAGCATGGGAGCCACCTTACTCTATAGTTATCCCCATTTCTTTCATATTCTTTGCTTAATGCACCCAGGTCAATTGGTAATTGTGCATTTGGTTCTAGCTAGATTGTGCAAATATGATTTGTATCTAGTAGTAACAAGCTCTGACCACCCATTGTGAACAAAGACCTAGTGTCAAGATTATACGCCGTAGCCAACTGTCTGATCAATTCCACATTTACAAATACATTAGGCACCACTAATTTTCCTAGACCCAAATTCCAAATACTATAATTTGGTCTCTCTGAGTAAGCTTTTCTGTAAGCATGTTTGAATAATACATACCCCTCTTTTGTGATAATGGGGTCTTTGCACCCATTGTTCTTATTGATGAGTTTGTCTGTCAAGCCCCTTGACCTTGGACCAACATTTGGTCTCTTTCTTCGCCCTGAGAGCAATGCAATAATCTCCTCATCTAGAGGCCTTCTCTTGCCAGTTGATGTTTCAGCCAGTTTAAGTGTAGGGTTTACAGAAACTAGGATTTTAACAAATTCTTCACAAACCAAAATTCTACAAAAAAATTGACAACATATAGCTACTACAACTTAGTTTTCTTTTCCCACGAAACACACATGCTTAATTAAAAAACTTAAAGTGACTAGGAAAAAGGGGGATAGGGCTCAAAAGAGTGTAATTAAAGCATTATCCCATTGAAAAATTTAGACACGTGTCATGTTTTCAAGGTTTCATGAGGCTAGAAAACGATAAAACCAAAGCCTTTATGAACCATAGAGATAATTTGAAATGCCGACATGTGTCTAAAGCACCCAGGGAACATAATACTTTAGGAAGGTAAATAATTACGTTTAATTTACATTTATAAGGGGCCATTTAATAAGTAAAAAAGGGTCAACCATTGATATTTGCAAATCTAAGGGTTCTAGGGTTATTTTGGAGGTTTGAATTCGTAAGTCTAGTGCTTCAAACATTTTCTTTCAAAATGCAACTACATTCGTCCAACGAACATTCATTGAACGGTTATATTAATTTTCTAAGTATTGAACTCATTTTGGAAATTTTTAATTCATTCTTACTTCCTATTGATTCAACCCCATTGCAAGATGACACATTATTTTATTCTTAGATGTTATATACACTTACAAATGATTATTTTGATTCTTAATAATATATTTTCCTTTTTCAAAGGATTCTCGATTTTCTCTTATAGATACCCATACAAAACCATAACAATTGGCCATATCCGTAATTGACCTTTTATTTTATTTAATGTTACCATATAGATGCTAGAGTTATGCATGTGAATTCCTCTCATGGTAGTTCTCATCCAAACGTATTTCCCTTAAATTCAAAAATACACTTAAAACTACCCATTATACTCTTGTCTCTTGTCCTTTATTAATCATCAAATTGATTGTTTACACCTTGCCAAGGATTTAATTATATAATTATGTTATATTATTGTTTTGTTATTAAAAATTATATATGGAAGTGCTCGAGTTTCATAAGAAAGTATGAATGGTGATATACTAGTCCATGCATGATCTATAAAGGGGATGACATTAGATAAAAATAGCAAAACTATCCAATGTTTAGTCAATTGGCTAGTATTTTAGAAGGTGGTGTGATATCCATTTATTGGTACAAGTATTGTTGCATATGATATAGCTAGGTGCGTCCAAAACAAAATTCAAGGAAACCAATAAACATATCCATTTAACAATAAATACATCAAATAGGAATGTGCAAAATGATGGCAAGAACATTTATATAATATAGGACAAAAAATTGTAGAATTGTTCTGAGGGTGTAGGGTTGGAGAGGCTTGTTTTTAAAAAAATATTTTTTGTTAAATTTTTGTTTCATTATACTTTTAAAATTGATATTATATGCAACATGGTTCAACACTAAAAATGCTTTGGCTGAAATAAAGGCTTTCCAATGCAAGCATCCACATAATAAACATGATAATGTATATTTGAAGAATGCAAACCAGGATGCATAAATTATTCAAAATATAGTATTGGATTCATTTATCGTTATCATATAAAAAAATTAGAACATTTGTTATTTGTAGTGTCAAATATTGATGGTATTTGTATGCAGATTTAAAACATAAAGCAATACAAATGAAAAAAGAAGAAGTTGTCATCAAATTGACAAAAAATACTAGAAGTGTTACTCTTGCAAAAGAATAACATAAAGACAATGTTATAACAAGACTGGAAAAGAATAAGATTTACCTATATCAGTGAAAAAAAAATCTGTTAGTCTGACCAAATGAAAAGGGTCCTTAACTCAGAAAAGAGGACTTTGAATAACTCTAATCTTGAAGATGACGAGATCACTACTTTGGCCTCCAAGTAAATCATTTCCCCTTCTTAATCATGATATATTGCCTTACCATAATCTCCTCTTAATACTTAGTTGAATATTTGTTTGATGCATTTTAGTTAATTTACTATGAGAACTACTTGTGAGTTTTATAGCATTAAAGCTCTCAAACGTTAAAGAAATATGTTGGCTAGGAAAATGCAAAGGAATTTAGCTGCTAATGAGATAAATTTTATTCAAAAAATGGGGTATTTCCCTCAATATGAAGTAGAGGACATTGCAGTTGGATCAAAATATATGGACAAATATTCAAGATATGGATCATATCTAGAATAGTGCAAGTCTAGTTGCCAATCTCGTGGGATCTTGGAAACCAAGGCAAGTTTCAAAAGGGATATTTGAGCTCAATTTAACATCCCAAAAGAACAATCAGAGGATTTGACCCTCTATCCAAGACACAATGACTCCCAATATGAACAACAGGGGACTCCCCATTATTCAAATTCTACCAAATTTTACTCTTGAAAAATTCAATCGTTAAGGAAGGGAAGTATGATTTTTGGAAGCCTCTTGAACTAACCACCCACAAAATAAACAACATAACCGAGACAAAATAATAGATTTTTTTTACATTGTATATTACAATCCTATGTATAGGTGTGTGGTGTCTTTGTTTATAATATTTTTAACATTTGTCATGATAGAGAACAAGTGTCTAAACATGGAAACAAATAAATACCAAATAGTTGATGTATTGCATTGATTCTTGACATCATTAGTTATTTTATTAAGTGATTTTCAATTTAAAGTAACCAACCCCTTGATCTTCTCATAGCGTTCAATTAAGACACATGTTTATATCATAAATTAGTCAACCATTAGATGAACATTTGATGGATGGTTATAATTTTATTCCAGAATGATATGCACAGAGCACTAGGCTTGCAAAGTCAAACCTCTGGAATCACCCTATAATCGTTAGATTTATAAAGATCAACAATTGAGAATGTTGGTAGATGGTCAATGCTCCCCTCGGGATTCATGGCATGGACTAACCACCTCCCATGGATCCGTTAACTCTGACAATTGTATTAGGCATTAAAAGGTCGCTCTTTTGGTGCAATGGCAACTGTGGGCCAACAATTGGTATCAGAGCCAAAGGTGTCGGGTTTGAATCCCCTCGGCTAATGTTGAGGGGGAGTTTTTTGGCAGATGGTCAACGCTCCCCTCAGGATTCATGACATGGACTAACCGCCTCTCATGGATCCATTAACTCTGATAGTTGTATCGGGCATTAAAAGGTCGATCTTTTGGTGCAATGATAACTGTGAGCCAACAAAGAATTTGTTTGAGATGGAACTATTGTCACAAAGGATTGCACCTCAAATGCTAAGTCTTAAAGCTCGATAATCCTGTGCAACATGGGGACATCCTCAGGTACGTGGGTTACCTAAGATGAGGGTGAACCTCCAAATTATGGGTTGGTTCCCTTTGAAAACCTCCTACAAACTACTAAAACTAATTTGGAAAAGGGGAAGATATTACTTTGGAAATGAAACTCTACTACTAATAGGAGGTGATGCACCAATTTTTAAACTCTATTAGCTACTGTAAACTTACAATCAGATTCAAACAGAGATTTTTGTTTGTTCAAAACTCAAAACTATTCATGAAATACATAAATGTTTTATGAGAAGGTTTGTATTCAATCTTTGTATGAAGGAAAACAAGTTTTCACAACCCCAACTACTGGAACATTCTAACACAACTCATAACTTGCATTTAACATGAATTCTTTTTCTTCCACAATGCATAAACAAGACATATTTAAAGGTTTTATAAAGAAAACACAATAAATGCATTAGATCATTTATTTACCATACTAAAAACAAAAGATGTTTGAGAAATAATTACTACTCTTTATTCAATTGAAAGGAATCTTCTTTGTTACAAACTGAAAAATGCTTCTAAAATACTGAAAAATACTGTGAGAAATTTGAGTTACAATGCTTTGTGCTTTGTTGTGTATGCAAGAAATAGAAAGAACTCCCTAAGAAAGGAAGAATAGAAGAAGTTTTATAGAAAAGAAGCTTCTTTTCTGATTGAAAGAAAAGATTGATGATGAACTCCAACTCTTAAACTCATGATAAACTTCAACTATGCTTGAATTGACTGTATTCTTCCTTGAAATCTTCTCCAATTTAAATGATGAATTTCCTTTGGGTCATACATGAGATAAAACCCTACAAAAAAGGCCTTAGAACTGCTCTTAACTGATTGCTTATAGGCTAAAAAATTTCCTTGACCGATACTGGACCCATGTGGGGTCTTGAACTTAACTAGAACTGATGTATTTACACCAAAATTCCTTCTTTTTAGGCCTCTAACTACTCCTAGTTGTTTGCATGACCCAACTCAACTATTTGTATGATCCCTTAGATGATTGTGTTGATTCTACATTTAAATTGATGTTATCTGCACAACTATATGATTGTCATTCTCGTCTTTAGTATGACCATCATAAGAACCTTGATTTGACTATTTTTAGATGTTGCCTTCAAGAATCTATCCTCATACATAGTTTCTTGATCTATCTTCTTGCACCATTATTTGATGGTTTCTCTCATGTATTGAGGACTGTGCTCCACTCATATTTGTTCATAGCCTATTGTATCCACTCCATCTTTCCTGAAGAATAGGACAAAGGAAATGACTTGGTGACATGATATCAACTCCCTCCCTAGTATGAACTGTTGCATCAACAAGGGCTTTAAGTCTCTCTAGTTCTAGCATTATCATTCTATTCATTTTGTGGACTGTCACTTCAAAGAAAAACCTTAAAAATACTATACACATGGCATATCATTGTACTCGGTTTTTGATTGGTCTTTTATCAAGAATTTTTTGACCTTTATTTAGATGAGCCTACCTACTATGTCCTTTGTCATGGATTCCATTATCATGATATTAAGAACCCTCTCAAAAATTGAGTTACTAGAACTTTGAGGACTATGTTATTTAGGTTTCATCTCATGATCAATGTCCCTCACACTTGCATTTGACTATGTGTGTCATGACTTCGTTCTCTACCCATTAGGTCTAATTTTTTTTATTTTTGCAAGAAAATACCTTCTCTATGACTACCATCACTCTCTTATATGTTGCTACTTCATATAGTTTATCTCTAAGTTTTCAACTTGATGCAATTTCATCATTTTGGTGATCCTTCAACTGTATTACATTGTGAACTTCTGGATTTTTTGCATAAGACTGTCCTTACTGCTCATTGCATTTTATGTCACAATTTTTATTTGAAGGGGTATCATAAACGACTTAATAGGCTATCATTTATTCATGTAATGAAAAATCTATCCTTATTTTGCATTTATGACTATCCCTAGGCATGGCATTCATGAGGTTGTTGTCCTTTCATGGATTGTTGGTTGTCATCATGTTGATACCATTGATGAATGTGATTTAATTTTGTCTTTCCTATAACCTTTGTAGTCACATTTCCCTTAGCTCTCATAATCACTCTTCACACCTTTTCATATTCTTTTTAAAAACCCTGCTCTTTTATGATTGCCCTATGTCCTTCCTAGGACTTTCCACATAGTTGATTGTCATGGTTTCAGCATTGGCTACCTTCAATACATTCTACCATTGTGGTCTATTCTTGTAAGCTTGAAAATCTATTCATATTACACTATTTCAGGTCTATGGTATATTCTCCATATCTTTATCCCAAGGAGTAGGTGGAAGACCTTGTGGACATCTCTAAGCCTGTGCATACATGTTGGTCAGAATTGAGCCATATACAAGATCTTGTTGTTGTAGAATAAGGAGGGTAGATCTTGTACTGCAATAATTCCATTGGGAGATGAATAGGACTACTGTTGCATTTCAAGTGGAGAAGAATTTTTTTGTAGTGCTAAGATACCTTCAAGACCTAATAGTGAATCTAATTGATTTGTAGTAGCTTGCTAAGTAAAAGTTGATTGTGAAATTTGCATGTTTTTCCCTCTAGCTAGAATATGGGTTGAAGAAGCCTTGGTAGTTAGTGACTTATATTCATCACCTCTTAGAATATCTATACAAGTATTCACCCGTGATGTTGAAGTATTGACCTTCATGTTATGTGGTGGAAGAAGTAGCATCTATCGACTAATAGGCTGGAAACATTGCCACACTTAACACCTATCCAATCCATTACTCCTCCTTTCTTCCTAGGGCCTTCTTCTCTCTTCCCACTATCTGTATTGATGTGGATGCTTTTGGATGTCTCTCTTGATTATGAGATATGCATATAATAGATAAGCTATGAGGTCAAGGAATCGAAGTAGATAGGTTTTATTCAACTTTACCAAATATAGACATGTTCTTGGTAGCTAATGTACTGTGAGTGCTATGATTCCTAGATCTTTGATATTTCCCACCATTACCCTATTCTCTATTTTTATTGTAGTGACATTCATTAGTTCTATCATGATGAGTTTCTAAGACTTTGCTTCTTTGCCTCTTCAAAATATGTGTTTACTCCAAAGCTCTACTGCCTAGCCTCATAATAGATTTATGCTCTATACTTATACACACAACAGTTGAAGCAGGGGATGCACAAATGAACTTGGTGTCCTTCATCTTGATAATCCTAAGATTAAAACATAATCCATAACCCGTGCTTAGATCAAGATTCAAGATGAATAAGTATAGGTGTTATATTCATTTAGTGCATACTAGAGGGTGGTAATCAATCTATTGCTTCTTCAACAATGTTTTCATTATCTGGTCTGAAACTTTGTAATTGTCTTCATATCACTGTATTTTACAAGCTTTATTTAATGGAAATGCCCTCTTTTCTTTGTTCCTTCCTTCACGTTGTTACCTCATTATGGCATTGATTATCTTCATCACTCTTAAGTCGTCTATTGAAACCCTTTCTCAGTCATAAATATGATTTTCATCTTATGAATGTGTCTTCTTAATGCTCACAATCTTAATGACTTGATGACTACCTATCACCAAATGGCTCTATCTCTTCACCAACGTATCCTTATAAACCACTAAATATTGTACTTTATTTATAAGACTACCTCAAATATGCTTCTCTATAAATCCTCATGCTCATTCTTTACCATAAACATGACTGCCCTTTATCATCTTTAAGACTGCTCTTTCATGAGTTCAAAAACCTCTTTTCCATGAATGCCTTGGCAATATAACTGTCTTAGGGTTTGTAGTTGTCCTCTATCTTACACATGAGTTAACCCTAAAAGGATTTGAGGAAACCTCAAACAAAATAGAAAATAATAACAAGAGTTTCTTCTACTATACAGTCACAGTTCAAAGATATTGTATTGGCTAATTATCTTCCATGACATGAGTTATTTCAAGATTAGAACATTGAAACTCCTACTATACAATCAAATAGTTGTATCCCTTTCAAATGGTAATGAGAGGTTTTGAATGAGATAAAGCTAACATGACCAAGAGGAAAAGTATGCATGGTGTTTGCATGACTTTGAACGAGCTGTCTTCAAGTTGAAGGAAGAGTTTCCTCACATGATTTCTCTCTTAAACTGCTCTTCAACTCTGGAAGTTGATCAACACATGAAGATGCATCAAATAAAATATTGTTGCAATGATAAAATTTGGTTGATCTCATGTCAAATTCCTCCATGAGGCTTAGGATAGCCCTAAAAACTTGTCATGATTGGTGTACAACTGCTTTCTTGTGATGAGAACTAAGGCTCAAACCCTAAACATTGATTTGGCTCCACGTTAGGACCGAAACATGAAAACTTTCCTTATACATGCAACATGAAATTAATGGTAAGGCAACTTGCACATGAGAGGGAGAATATTGACTTTTGATTAAAATCAAGTGACTTCTTTATTACTTTGAATTTCAATTCCCTCCAAAGCATTATAAAGTGAAAAAATAGAAACTCCTTTTCCCTCTCACTTTATCAAGGTGGTTCTAGATAAATAAAGGAGGCTTTGAACACCTTCAAACCCATTTTTGAATGCAATAAAGTTATAGAACCATACTAGAACATGATACCCATTATTTATAAAAGGTGAAAAACCTTGACCTCCTGAACCTACTGGCACATGGCAACAAAAATTGGTATGAACTACCCTACTCCCCTATAGTACATAAAAAATGCATGAAGATTGCTTAGGAGGTTTGAATGATAAAACTTAGGTGACATTTGAGACTCAAGGTCTAGAATGGCTAACAGGAACATTTGAATGACGGTGCCTCTCACTGAAAGTGATCAATTAATAAAAGGTATAGATATGCAAGACAACTATTGAATTTATTTTTGTCTTTACAAAAATGTAATGTGATAATTAACATGTTTCATCAAGTTTAATGTTCAAAAAAAAGAGAAAAAATAAGTGAACTTTCTACTGCTAAGTGACTTTATTTTTAAGTGAGAGGGTCAATAGAATGGGAGATTTCAACTGCTCATTGCAGTGTACCGGGGAGATTTTGGGTTCCAGCACAGCTAGTCTATGTATGTCAGTGTTTGTGTGTTAATATTTTCAAGAATCAGAATTTGGGTAAGTGAAAGACATAAGTCCTCTATTTTATCATTTATTTGATTCTTAATTTTTGAAACTTTGGGTTGAGGGTTGAGAACTTGAGAGGCTTAAGAAAAATTAAGGACTTAAGAGGGACTTGCCACTATGCAAGCATGTCTACCACCAATACCAAACCAATTGTTGGGAAAGGCAAAGTAAATTCAAATAAAAAAATAGAGTATGCTCAAGTGTTGAAAACCCTAGGTTTCATGGATAAATACCATGATATTTATGATTTTGAAATCTATGGTAGGCTTACCTCAGAACTTATATTTTCATGTGAGAATAAGGTCACAAATAAAATGCAATTGTAAAATAGTAAAATAATTTTAGTTAATAGTATCATTTCATTGTGGGTAGTTGGATCAAGGCACATGATGTTACATGAGGTTTTTCCTTGCCCAAAATTTATCATAGTCTGCACCCACAATTATGATGATAACATAAAAACAATTGTTAATAAAGATAGCAAAGATGAAATTTTATCATTACTGCAAAATAATTTGGAAGTGTTGGGGTTTACAATCGAAAATTTTCAAAACATCCACATTGACCTAGAAAAGATTGCTAGTGATTATGAAGCAGTTGATGAAAGAAAGAAAAAAACTTTTCTAATTAAAATAGTTCAGGATAGAAACTTATTAAAAAATAATCATAAGCCTCCTTATGATTTGGGAATTTTTAAATCACGAGTTCAAGATACTATTTCTATGCGAGCATTTTTCCTCGAACTGGATAGCAATCAGATGTGGGTGCAAGCCTCCTTGAAATGGTATTTAATACCCATTATGCTAATTGACCTATCAAATATAGCTTTGTTGAGAACATTGTAGAATCCATGCATAAACATTTTTTAATGATTAAAGGAGGTTCAACTAAGACATTTAGGTTCACAACCTACTTGTGCTATTTTTTCTATTCAAATTTAGTGTAATGTTTCAGACCAACAAGCTTCAAATTAAGTCCTATACGAATGGTGAGGAAAAAAAAGGCTCTAGTATATGATTGGACCACTAAGATAAGGATGCATGATTCTTGAAAGAATTACAATAATTTTGTAGATGACTTTTTGGTTCCATTGTATCAAAAAATTACAAATACTCCAATGCCTAGATTGCCTATGTCTTGCAGAAATTGTATTCAACTAGGAAAAGAAATACAATTGGTTGATTGGTACTTAATGGAAGAATATACTATGCTAAGATTTTATGGATCGAGAGTAGAGCCATATGAAATTCTATTACATGTGACATAAAGGGTTTTTTCATTGGAATATGTAAGGTAGATGGAGAGTGTTGATCAACTATACTTTGTTAGTCAACAAAAGAAGAGCATATTTCCTTTACCTTTTTCATGCGGATTATTCACATTTGAGAGAAAATCATTTATTATGGTACATAATCTTTTAAAAAAATCAAATTCATGTTTTATGTCACTAGCAATATGATCCATGTGACATCATTAAATTAAAGATTATGGCCAATAAGAATGCTACAAGTAGAATTCAACATCAAAGTAAAACTTTTCCTGAAAACTTGAGAAACAAGGATTCTTGGGATGAGGTAAAAATAGTAATGGATAAAATTGGTGTTGAGAAATATATTTCTTTTGAACAATTGTTAGCAAAAATCATGGCATTGCACCAGCAAAGAGAAGCAGAGAAACAAATTATGAGGTACGACAATTTCTATGAATAAAGTGGTCTAACATCTACTAGAGTAAAAATACCAAAATCTTTAGATACAGTTTGTAGAGAAAAAAAATGGTCACAATAAAAAAATATTGCACATTGGTCTATGAGGAAGAATCTAGGTGAACCAAAAACTAGTGCAAATTTTGAAGAGATCGAAGAAGATTTTGAATTTAGCATTTTGTGAAATAAAGAGCATCCTTATGAACGTGAAGAAAGTGATGATGATAGGGAAGAACAAAGTGTTCAATATGCAAGAAAAGTCAAAACTTGTTTAAGTGAGACCATAAAACAAGCATATACTTCAAGAACAGGCATAGCCAAAAAAATGGGTTATGAACGTGGTGGTTTGGGGTCTAAAGGACAAGGCATGTTGACACCAATAGATATAGAACTTAGAAATCCTATTGATAAGTGAGGCCTTGGAGCTGATAAAATAGACTGAGCGCATACAAAAACAATTAAAAGAGTTCATTTTGTTGCATCTTCAAATTCAATTCCTAATGATCATGGTCAGATACAGTCACAACTAGGACATGCCCATGATGGAGAATCTACTACAATTGGCATTTCCATTGGTAGCGATGGTATGGGTAGTAATGCTAGTAGTGGTCAAAATGTGCCACAACAACAAATTATACATGAGGCCAACAATACAAGATACTACAAAAACACCTGGTGATTAAGGCATTTTGAGGAAGCAAAGGACTATGACAAGTCCAATTCCAACTACCGATACTAGTATAACTACCTTAAATTTCAGTTCCACCTCAAAGGATTTATTTCTAGGCACTCCTCTAGTTGGTGTGGTTGCAACAACAATGGCCACTCCACCAATCAAGCATTGCATTATTTCTACATCACTAGGTTTTGATTACAAAGATGATTTTAAAAATAAATTATAAATGTATAAAAAATAAAGGAAGCAATTGATAGAGAGTTTGTCTACTGTGACTTCAAAGCCTGCAACAACTAGGGTATTACCCACATTTTACCCAAATAAATAAATCATGGAGTATATGTTTGTTGTTCCCATAGTTGAAAATAAACTAGAGAATCAAATGGATCGCTCTAAATTTCAGGTGAGCAATGTCCAGTTACATTTTTTAGATTCAAAAATTCAAACAAAATCAATGTATCAAAGAATAATGAATTGGTGTACACATCATTGATAAATCAAGAGAGATAAAAAAAGGATGTAGATTCAAATAGAAAATTTATAGGCAAACCTAGAAAATGAGAAAGTAAAGAGGAAATCAATGGATAACAAGAGCAGTGAATTAGAAAAAAGAATTAAAAAAAAGTGTCTACGTCTACAAGAAAAGAGGATAAGAAAACAAGGGTGGAATTGAATGAATTGAAGTAAACGTTCGATGAGATCAAAAAGAAATATGATGATGAAAATTCCACTTTAGAAATATTAAAAGAAGGCATGGTGAAAGCAAAACATTAGCAACAAAAATCAAAGGAAGAGAGAAAAAATAGTGAAAGATTGGCGGTTGAGCTGAGGGAAGCAAAAAATGAAATAAGCTCTTGTCAAAATAAGTTAGCTGCATTTTATAAAGAGACAATGAGGCATATGAAAGAAAAGATCTGGGAGTAAATAATGAAGAGGGTTGATCATTTGTGTGAATTATTCCAATTGATTTATGATTTGATAGTACATAATAGGAAGCTCAAGAAATATGTAATGAACAACAAAGACGTGATTTTAAGAGAGAAAATCGCCAATCAAATTTTGCAAACAATATACAAATCCAGTGATAATGAATTGAAATCAAAATAAATTAATGATCATAATTATGCCTCAATGAAAGTGTTATCTATCATTCAAAAGTGTTTGATAATATGTGAAACAGAGGAATTTATGGATCAGGCTGCAAAAAAGATGAAGAAGCTGGATAAAAATGTAAGGAACTTGATAGAGGTTGGTTTGCCAAAGGATTTTGACACAGCTAAGTGATTCATTGGAAAGGATGATTTCAAAAATAAGATGGAGGATACAAGGAAGATTGATTTGGAGCGATTTCCTAAAAACCTAGATGAGGCAAATTATTTGGATTCTATCAAACTATTGATAACCTTGAATGCAAGTTTGACTGAAACATTCAAGTCAATCTCTAATTTGAATCATGAATTGTTAACAAATTTTTAAGTCAGACACTAGATTAATTATAAAAAATGGTACTTCCATTAAATGAATAGTGGATCAAACTACAAAATTTGATGGAATGATTTGATAGTATGAGTTTCCTACTCAATTGTGTGTAGCATTGTCTTTGAACGAGATTTTACATTGTATTTATGTATTCCTTCATTTGAAAATGAATACAAAATAGTTTTGTTTGAACAAAATTTTAGATTGCCTCTATGTATTTCTTCATTAGAAAATCAATGCAAAACTCAAATTAATTAATGTGTTCAATTATCTATATTATTTTTTTGCTCAATTGAAGACAAACTCTGGTTTGTACTACTAGACACGGATTAAATGATTGCTAATTTTCATTGATGCATATGTTTCTTGGTGGTATTATTAAAATTCAATGGCTATCTGGTTTCCTCTAGTCTTTTTGAATTTTGAAATTTGTCAATTGTGCAAACTAGGGTATGAAAATTGATCATAAAAGGCTTCTAAAATTTGTGCCTTTGCTTTGAACCCTTAAGCCCTCTTAAATCCTTGTGTTCTTGTTATGTGTTGCTATTGATTGGTTATTTGGGTTGCCTTTTGCTTAAGTTGTGTTGTTATATCACAACCTCGTATGTTTGTTGGCCCTGCATACCCTATTACCTGATAGCTTTGGTCATTGTGGAATCTTATTTTATAATGCCTTCTCCATCCTTTTTCCCTAGGTACTCACATTGAAAAGTGAATTTTTCACATGTGGAATTATGGTCATCTAAGTTGCTCATATAAAAGTGGTCCCCACCTCTTTCTATGCTTCTGCAATAGGGCTTCCAATGAAGAGAAAAAGTCTTATAGAGTTGAAGAAGATGTAAAAGTTTCACAAGCAAAGACTAATTCTATGGCATGAGATAAATTTCAAAGAGTGTTGTGTATAGGGTCCATGAAATATTGGGGTGTGGTGAAAAATTAAAGGATTCTACAAGTCTAGGGGCCTGTAGCGGCATGTCCTTTTCTTAGTTGTGGAACCGCAGTAGGACACTATGTGATGATATTGTCATGTGGGAGAATCCTATTGGAGAGAGGGGATGACTATGTCCTTTTGAAGAAAATCAAGGCTTTATTCATCGTTGAGATTTGTACTTCCCTTCCAAATCGACAGCCCACATTCAAAATTGATAAACAGGTAGATAAACAAACTGCCCTCGCGCGAACAAGAAGTAATGGCGGATGTGATGGATGATGGCTCATCTTTTAAGTTAATTGCTTTCATAAATTTTTAGTTCAATGTAGTCAATCATCTCATTTGTTTGGTGCAACATAGTATAAAAATTCACAGATGTGCACCAATTTCACGTCAACTTGAGGTCTCAACAATTAAAAATAGGTACGCCATTCTTAGAAAAATTCACCATTGCTAACATCTTGACATTCATAATCAAGTATGCAAATTTGTTGCGTAAGATTGTTAAGTCCAAACAAGATAGTGTAGAAATCTATTTTAAAATTATTCTAGAATTATGAGTCGGTCAGACACCCAACCCTCTACATCTAAAAGATCATTTGAGGAGAATATTATGGCCCAATTATCGAGTTCCTCAAAATAACTTGTGCGTTCCCTCAGCCTTAATGTAGTAGGTGGGATGGTGGATAAGGCCAGAAATCACAGGGATGTTGAGCTAAAGGACTGGGATGACACAATCACTAGGTGGGAATTATTTCTACACTAGTATGGAAAAAGAAACTATCATGCCCCTATTTTTAATGCATGGACTTATGATTTAGGGAAACTGGTTGTTCCCAATGTCTTCATAAATTTGGAACTCATTAGACACCTTGCTTTCGGATATGATGAAAATATTAGAGTAATTAGGCATTGGATGGAAGTGTCTTGATGGATATAACTAGGGAGTTTTTTTCTAAGGTTTTTGGACTCAATGTGGTTGCAAGCAAGGTTATAAACCTTTCCACTATCAAACAAAAATATCGACAAGAAAAAAGTGGGTTTAGGGTGCAATGGATCCCTAGGTTCGCACAGAAGGTTTACATGAGAAAATTGTTGAGAATCCTTGATAATGAATCTAAACCCTTTGATGTCAAATCTTTTGAAGACTATTTCAGGAGAACATATTGGGCATTATTCCAAGTAATGGGGGAAGATGCAAAGTAAAAAATGCAAATACCTCTCATGTATATGGTTGTGGAT
Organism: Sequoiadendron giganteum; assembly: GCA_007115665.2. NCBI lineage: Eukaryota > Viridiplantae > Streptophyta > Pinopsida > Cupressales > Cupressaceae > Sequoiadendron > Sequoiadendron giganteum. The sequence goes on from CM021101.1 coordinate 237,117,589, forward strand.
ATACAACATCCTTTTTTCAATAGTGACTTTGCTAACTTTATAGGCAAGGCTATTTAGAATTAGTTGGTGGGCACTAAGAGGAATAATAAGGAGGCGAATTTTAGGTGGTATTCTCTCTTATGCCATCTTGTTTTGTATAAAGGGAAAGATCATTGGAAAATATATTTGCAACTAAGAATGAAATATCAAGCAAGAAAGGATTTCTTGATGCAGTGTTGGACCCACATTTGGGACAAACATTGTAGTGAGTCCAACTATGTGGTTTTTGAGAATTATTTTGTAAGGGAGGGTTTTTCAAGGTTGTGTGTGCTTGGAATGAGATTGCACAAGGAAATTTTGAATTTCCTTAGACCTAAAGATAGGAGGCTAGAGTTGGGAATACAACACAATTAGGAATATTATTTCCTTTATGATAGTTAAGTTGTTATTAGAATAAATGGGTATCTGAAGGCCCCCATTTGTTGCCTAAGTATGTGCCATTTAGATTGGCATTCATGGATTTTATATGTAAATTGAATGAAGCCAACCAATTTAATTTAAGAAATAAAAAGAAGGGTCCTTCTTTCCTTATGTTACTGTCTTTTCAGATTTCACTTCAAGCAGAGATGACTTAGGTAGATTGAAAAATATGCTTGAGGAATATAGATTATGTCAGGGAAAAGTAAGGGATTTTTCCCCTGAAGGTTTCATACACCATGTTAGGATGAGCATTAGAAAATCTATTCTTTCCCACTAGATCTATGAAAGTGAAGATGCCATAAGAAATTGTAAGGATGAATATGAGGTGGCCAGCAGAAAGATAAAGTGGACTGTATTTATCAAGGTAGAGGCTACCAAGATAAAGAAGGATAAGGATTATCTTGGGGCATTTTCTGAAATTAGTAATCCAATAGCCAAGCTTGAAGAAGTTTTGAAGAATTTTGATAGAGTTGTAGTTAAGGTCTCATCCTTGGAAGAGAAATCAAAAAAGAAACCTAGATCCGACCTTTATGCAAAGAGGCCTCAAGGGCCTGTTATTAGAGAAAATGTGCAATGAGACCTTCCATAGGTCAGTTCATGTCTCCTTGTTGAAATAATCAGTGTGGGTTCTTTGCCACAAGAGCAACCATAGAAAAGGATGATAATTGAACAACCACCATTTTTGGTTGACCACCCTATCAATTAGGATGAAAGTAGAGATATTCATGTTACCAAGGATGAAATTCAACAATACATGTCATCACCCCCAAGACCAAGTATGTTTGACCTTATATAGCAAAGGTTTGGGTTGGATATAGCTATGGGGAGAGATATCCTCAATGATATGAGAGAACTGGCATGCTCAAAATTCATCACTAATGACATATAGATAGGCTGGTCACTGCTCTATAACAAACTTGGTGCATATTGTGATATAAGTTTGTGAGGGTACAAGTTCCCTATATGTATGTGATCCCCTCAACCACCATACCCTTTATCACATATCCCCATCTGAGTTAACATGATCATCTATCAAGCATGATAAAACCCATGATCAGTCTAGCTAGAATAAGAACAACATCATCCACCTCTCTGATGTAAGGATGTAGCTCAATCTATCCATCCACAATATCTAGTTCATCATAATTGAGAAGTCCCTCCAAGGACTTTACTCCTTTATCCATGTCATAGATAATGCAAAAACCCTTGATATGTACCCTAAGGATGCACCAAACATCCTCCAAAGTGATAGTAGCCTCCCCTATGTGAAGGTGGAATGTCGCGGTCTTAGATCACCATTGCTATACAAGCGCAATCATCATGGCCCCATGTGCCTGAATCTTAGATATGTATGCAATATAATAAAGCTTGATCGATGCAAGGAACTCTATCCCATCCAAGATGGCCATTCGATCCAATATCCCAAGTCTCCGCTCCTTGGAGAAGATAGGGTAAAGTACCACTTGCAAGCATAGCACCCATAACATCAATTTGGCAATTTTTTTGCTAAGAAAAATGACAAACACACCACTTTATGCAAACACGATAAGGCATGACAGTCATACATGGTTCATTTTTCAAACATGTTGAACCCCCAAAAAACTACGAACACATTTACAAATGTATTGTAATATGCCCAAAAAATCACGATAGGGAATCACAAATGTGGTATAGTAACCCAAACATGAATGATTTGACAAATGTATCATTTCATGATTGCAAATATGACATTTTGGGTTACAAAGGTGTCAATCCATGGATCAATGTGTTTGTTTTCCTACATTTAGCTATCAATTTGAAAGCTTAAAATTCCATGCAAGCAAAAATTAGCCTAGTATGTACCGGTGGGACCTCTCCCACTAGCCTTCAGAACTATTGAACTTTGTTTGTGCAATGTACAACATGAGGAACGAGTGTCATAATGAGAAGGTGTCCTAGAAAACTAATTGCTCATAGCTCTAAAAATATATGAAGCAAAGTGTGAAAATAAGGATAATTTGAGTCCAAATGCATATATATGACCCCAAAACCCTAGGTTTTCTCCCTCAACCACCTTCTTAGCCTATTGTCAATCATGGTTATTGATCCTGATTATTCCTAGGACTTCATTTATCATCCTCTTTTTAGTAGACCTAGTCTTGTCATCTTGTTGTGATCTCAACTCAATTTTTTTTTTGATTGATCTCTCGAGGGGGCAGCAGACCATCAATCCTTCATCAACTAGGGCACAACAAGGCATCAGTGAAATGTTTAAAAATTTCCTAGCAACATTAGGTCTTTGAAACAACGCAACAGGTACATTGTTTCAAAGAGGGGCAAAATGTAGACACCTAAAACTATCCTGAATGTATCACACATCCTGATTTCGCCTTTTAACATCATTTTCCTCATTTTCATTGATTTACCTTATTTAATTAAATAATTTCTAATTATTTGATTAAATTCATATTTTTCCTCCTTTAATTGAATAATTAGTGTTATTTGATTAATTCATCATTTTCATCATTTCTCACTAATTTCCCTCTTAGATTAAATATTTATTATTATTTAATTAAATCTTTTTCCTCTATTCCACTTGATTAAATAATTTCCAATTATTTAATTAAAAATCCTAATTTCTTCTCATCCTCACAATTAAATAATTTTTATAATTATTTAATTCCCTAATTTTCCTCCAACTTGCACAAAGACTATTCATTTTTCAAAAGAGAATATTCCCTTCTCAAAATATTTTTCCCTCTAAAATATTTAAATGGATATTCTCTCCAAAAATAATTTCCATAATTCAAATTCAAATTAAAATTTGAATAGATATTTCCCTCCAAAATATCTTCAACCAATTTTCCATGAAAATAGGGATATTTTGGGCTCTCGAGCAATTTCATCCATTGATCTCCTTAATTTCCTCTCATTCGTCGATCTTGAGATTCAATCCTAACTATTGATCAAATATTTTCAAATCTATAAAACAAGCCTTCATCTTCATGAAAATTATTTACAATCTTGATCATTGAGCAATTATCATAATCATTCATCTTTTGAGCAATATCATTTGAATCGAATCATCTATCATAATCATCAATCTTGAGCTTAGAAATCATGGGTTATGCTTAATAGAGAAATCCACATTCATTTGGAGCATAATCCCCAATGGGATTGAAGGTTTGCATGTTCTTTTGGATTTAATTGTTGAATTGTATGTTTTCATGTTTTTCATTGAATCTTTTTTACATTTTCTAAGTGTGGGCTTATATGATTAATCTTTGATATTTTGTACATTAATGGATTAATTCGTGCTTTTTGTAACTAACCCATATTTACCCTACAACAATTTCAAACATGAACCAAATTCAATCCAATGTTATTCCTCCAAAATACCTCACACATAGTCCCTTGTCATTTTCTATCCTAAAACCACCTATATTGAAAAATATTGAGATACCTCGCTTTGAGAAGTATGTTGGTAAAGGAGATCTCACTAATCATGTATCGATATTCACCACTCTATGTAGTGATTTCCTTTTTGAAGATGCTCCCTTAGCTAATATTTTTTCATGGTCATTAAAGGATATGGCCTTAGATTGGTTTTTTTATTGTTGAATAACTCGATAGTGTCCTTTACACAACTTGTTAATGAATTCATTCAACACTTTCAAGAAAACATTAGACCTCAAGATATATTAACATATTTAGTCCATTGTAAATAAGGACCTAAAGAGAAGGTTCCTGATTTGATAGAACGATACCATGCCCTTTATTCACAAATATCATATTCTCTCTTGCATGTTGATATACATAAAATTTTCACAAACTAGCATTAAGGTCTCGTTCATAAGATATCCCATTTACACATTTATGTATGACCCTCCATGATTATTAGATATCAGTTAGTCAATATGAAGGTACACCTTCATGAGCTCCTACTAGTCAATCTAAAGCCTTGCCTCATAACAACTATCAATCATTTAAGAAACAAAACAAAAACTTCATAAAGATAAACAATCCTCAATCATCCAATAACATTCACATGTAAGTTACCACTACATCTACAACACCATATTAATTTAGGCCAAGAGATATATAATTTTTACAATCACCTGATTCTCTCCACACTATTATGTTATAATTGTTAAGTAAAAATATGATTCAACTTCCTCTAGTTAGACCTATTGACACATCTAAACCATTACCACTAAACTGTAATGCAAAAGCCTTTTTGTCATCGTACACCTAGAAATGATACAAAATTATGTATGTGTCTTAAGCACCAAGTGCAAGACCTCATCGATTCTATATCATCTAGTTGGCTGGTGTAAATAACAAAGAAAATAAATTGATTTCACCACCTAATCAAAACTTACGAATATTTACAAATCCATTACCAAATCATTTGACTAAATTTGTCCAACAAAGTGATAATGAAGAAGATGATAATGATCTATCTAACTTTGTCAACATGATTGAAGTTCAACCTCATAAGAGTCAAACTAATCTATTGCTTGATATTTCTTTCACACATATTGATGCTTTTATAACTAAACCTAATAGTCCTCTTTATATCATTGGTAGAATCAATGATAAACCCATAAGGGGAATACTCATTGATCTTGTGTGTGAAGTGAATGTGATCATCGAAGAATTTTTGTATGTGCATGAACTTTATAAAAATAATTAAAAGCTCATGATGGTTTTATTCTCCCTACGATTGGTTCTATAACTCTTTTAGTAAAAGTTAGACCTAAAAAATTGAATGTTTCATTTACAATAATCTCAATGTCAAACTAGTTTTGTGTGAAGTTAGGTCATCCATGGCTAAGCTCCATGAATACAATCCCATCTGTTATTTATAAATTTCTTAAATTTTTGCTTGAAGAAAATATACATGCCATTGACCATAGTGGATTTAAGCCTTTTGCCTCTCATGGAAAATTTTCATTAGACTACTTTTAGCCTCGACCAACCCAACCTATAAAACCTCATGAGGATTTTTTAATTGTGTCATATCAAAAGTTTAAAGCTAATCGTATAGCCCAATTCTCCCTTACCAGAATTTTGCTTGAGGCCCCTCAGTCTACAATGGCTACAATGGTTGTTCCTCGTACTTTACAAGTAGTGAATAAACCTCAACCCGAACTGAGTAATCTTCCTCGACCATCTAGCATATATGTCATAGTTCCCCCTCTACCTTCCTATAAAGGAATATGAGACAACTGTTTGATGGAGCCTTTGGGATTAAATTTGTGCCTCCTAAGGAAAATAAAGTTTTTATGTAAAAGCTTAAACCACTTATGGTTTCTCAATCTTTGATAGTTCCTTTGACTTCCTCGATAAAGGAAGAAAAGGGAAAAATGTTGGGAAATGCCTCAATTCCCCCTTCACAAGTTGAAGCTCCTGTGAGATAAAACCGAAGTGCAAAAGAACACAAAGAAAGATGTCAAGCTATAGATCATCAACTTGTTGAAGAGTGTAAATCCTTACCTAATGATCAACCATCCATATAGTCAAATTTTGATGAAATACCTCCCACCCATCCATCTTCAACATCGCTTGACTCCACTCTGCCACCCTCGTTGAACCTTGAAGCCAAACCTTATTTATCCCAACCAAAGCAAAAAATAAAGATCTCATTAGTTACAAACATGGATTTTAGTGTTCACAATCATGTTGCTAACACTAGCAAGAAACCTATTGTGATATATTTTGATAGTGATTCGTACATTAAGACAAAATCACAAAAATAATATCATAATGAATTATCTCTTATGTTTATAAAATCAGTGAATCTAGATGGGGATGGCCATGATGATCCTCCTAATGCGAATGGCCCACCATGTGTTGAGCCTAGTAATTCTCCTTATACCACACTTGCAATAGTTCCTTTATCCTATTGTCCACCTTATATTTATGATGAGAAAGATTGGGATGTAGATGATTTACTATAGATAAACTCACATTTGTAGTATCCTCTTGTGTCTTGGCATGTTTTGCGTGTATGTAATGTGATCTCCCATAATTTGTTGCTTAATGTGTATTTGTGTTTGTTAGTTTTGTTTGGATGACCTTGGTTTTTCTTCTTGGCACAAGGATAAAAATAAAATAAAATAGTCGCAACATTTATCTATTTGTATCTTTATTTGTCTTTATGCTATGAACACATTTTCTTTGTTCCTTTTGGGAATGATACAAAGTGTTGAGACATTTAGGTCTCTTCCATGTCAACCAAAAAGCTTTGTTGTCTTCATGTGTCATTTCTTCCTTATGTTCATAGTTCCATAAGTATTTGGAGAATGATGTTGATTATGAGCATGATCATATTACACATTATCTCTCATCTATAATAACCCTAGATCTGTGGATCCCTTATTTGATATCTTTGTCTTGTTAATTATGTATCTTTGTTTTGGGGGAAACCTCATGTGATGAGTTGGATTATTTGGGAACATATCATTTGGGATAGAGTATCTCATCAAGCTTTGATGTCTTATCAAATATCATTTTATTCTACATTAAAGGAAATTTCTCCTGATTGGCATTAGCAATTACTTTAAGGTGGGAGCATACATTCCATTATTTGCTTCACTTTGTTCACAAGCGTTGAAATTTATGGTGAATTTTTGGAAAATTGATCATAATTATTGGGACTACAATTCTTGGTATGCTTGACATGGAAACTCACCTAATGAATCAAACTTCACTAGCCCTTGTGTGTGTTTTCATTTGCTACTATTGTAGAAAATCACCTAGTGAATATCAAACTTCACTAGCTTGTGTTGTTTCTTATCAATCTCACCTAGTGAACATCGAACTTCACTAGCTTGCGATGCTTTTATTTATGGGTCACCTATCAAATATCAAAAAAATTTAGCCTTGCGATTTATGGATGCATTGTGTATGGATCTTAATAAGAATTTTGGGACTATAATTCTTGGTATGGTTGACATGAAAACTCACCTAGTGAATATTGAACTTCACTAGCCCTTGTGTGTGTTTTCATTTGATATTGCTGCAAAAGCTCACCTAGTGAGTATCAGACTCACTAGCATGTGTTGTTTCTTAGAAATCTCACCTATTAAATACAAGACTTCGCTAGCTTATGATTCTTTCATTCATGGGTCACCTATCAAATATCAAACTTTGCTTGTTACATCCCAAGTGATATTACCTATTTACTATTACCTTGTTTGGTTAAATTGCTTGAATAAATGAATGAGTTTATGAATCTTTACATGAATGTGTTTTATAAATCTATATATGGATGTGTTTTATGAATCTTGAATGGAAATATGATGAATGAATGATTGATGCAATTTGATATTTTATATTGATTCCAACTATGAAATGTATGATGAATATGATTATGTTGTGATCGGCTAACTACTGTTATGATGTGCTAAGTTGAGTGCAAGAATAGGTTCGAACATCTAGAAGAGAGGGGAAGTATCACTTAGGAGAAGAACTTGGTCTGGTAACCCGTAATGAGCCTAACTGAGCATTCACACACTCACACCCTACTTGGTCTTAGCTAGTCAAGTCAGTTTTGGGAAAAGGTAAGTAATCTTTGGTTTAGATGAGAATGTTGTGATTAAGTCTTGATGTCGTGAGAAAGTCCTTCCTTGTGTGATTATTGTGGTATCGATGAGATATATGCATAAAATGCATATGTGTATATATGTACGTGTCTACAGTAGACTCATACATGTGAGTGAATACATATATGAGTATATGTAGGTAGACGTACCTATGCATGCTCATGGACGGATTACCCATATGCATGGGAATATTGATTGGACTAAAGGTGACATGTATATATATTCCATGTATATGTCGATCGATGGTTATGAGTATGAGTTTTCTATAAAGATATTGAAATGGTATTATATTATATATATATATAAACATATATGTATAAATTAATATAGTTACATATATAAATATATATATAATCATATATGTATATGTATTATTATTATTAATATATTTATACATATGTTTATTGTTCGACAGTTAAATATATTTGATTAAATTTATGAAATAATTATATATTAATATATATGTATTGTATATATATATATATTCTAATGGATATATATACATATGTATGTATATATATATAATATATATATATATATATATATAAGTTTGAAACATTAGTGATAGTTACTAATCGCAATACATATAGCGCTATTCTTAAGTAATGCGCTGGAATGAATAAAGCGCATATGAAATATATGGTGCAGCCTATGGAAACATAGTAGCCAACACATGGAGTAATATTGGACCAAGTCAGCCAAAGTAAAAGGTACGTATGAGTGCTACTGTGAATATGTTTCAATGTGAAGTTAATACAGTTTTAAACCCATTTGAAGAAGTCAAACCTATTTTATTTTATGGGGCACCAACTTGGGAATGTGGACCCAATCTGATAGAGTATGAAATACAAAAGAAGTCTACTAAATGTGCCTAAGTTTGATAATAGCCATGAGACTCAGTCAAGAGTAAACTTGGTAGCAATATGTGAAGGAATTCGAATTAGGAAACTTGTTTGTGAAATTTTTATTCATTTGACTCAGTAAATGAGTCTTGTTGTCCATTATAACAAGTCAACTCGCCCATTAAAATGGAGAGGACTATTATGTGTTGCAAACCCACGAATTAGTTTGATAAGTCGTTGCATAAGGATAGAAAGGTGGTAGAAATATTAACTTGTTTGTAGCCTTTGGTTGCTCACAATTTAGTATAAATAGAGGTTCGCATTCTACCAATTTCTACTCTTATCAATCTGATTATATTGATGTTAATTTGTTGTGATATTTGAGTTAGTGAGTTGAGAGCTTGTGAGTTGTGAGTTTTTTTTCTATTTCTTATTTGTGATTATTGTGAGAGTTAGTGAGAAGTTAAAAGAAGGAAATAAAGTTGATCTTGAAGGAAGTATCAATCAAGTTTGAGGAATAGAACTACGAAAGGAGTTAAATCAATTAGAGCAATATACAGGAATGCTAGTTTCTATTGTCATTTATGTTGGAAAGGTTAATTAGTTTTGTTACTATGTTGGAAAATAATGATTTTGAATATGTTTTGATGTTTGTTTATGATTGCATGTTTCTTGGTTGTGCATTATGTTGTAGAACCTATCTTATTAGTTATATTTGTATGTACCATATATATGGGAGTTTGTATGAATGCATCGTATTAATCTATACATAGTTGTCATCACTATATGTAGGATGTCTAACTAGATGCATGTAGCATAAAGTAAGAAGTTGCTAGAATCACTTTGGTAGTAAAGTAATTTTGATTATGAGATGTTAAGTGGGTTATTCCCAGGATTTGTCCGATCCATGGGAAAGGGGTTAACCTAGGTATAGAGTATGAATGGTCATAAAACCAAATCAAGCTAGGAAGGTGGGTGAATGTGTGACATCCATTCTAAGTTTTGGGTGATGAATACTTAGGCTAAAGTAGTGTAAGTAGCCATTGTTTACACTATCGGTTTCATTATGATCTAGGATTACATACTAGGAAAGGGATATTCATACATGTAAGTTGTAACCACTGTATGTTCTAGATATGTAGGACACAACACCAAGCTCAAAAAAGGATGATATTATGAGTTTACCAAACCAATCTCTTTGTCAAAGTGTAGGGCCATATTACCAATTAGGTAGATTTGTGGGGGACCATAGTAAATTCTTGGTTGGCAAAAAAGCGCTTGAGTGATGCTTCTCCTCATCAGTTGGCCACCAAGATTTGAGCGGGACTATCTGGACCATTTTTACTTTATATATTTTGTAAGCTTGTTTAAATTATGTATATAACTTGTACCCATATCTATGTATGAAATGTCATATCGAAATTATGTATCATCATTACTTTAATTAATGAAAGGAATTCTTTTGTATGCAATGAGAAAGTTTAAAATATGTTTCAAATGTGCATTTATTATTCAAAGGAAAATAAAAAATTTATTGCTCTTAAAGGTTAGATGCATAAACTATTCACTCGTGGGTAAAACATAGCAAAATTATTGTGTAGATAAATGGGCATGTTACACGTGGTATCAGAGCTACCAAGTTTAGCTCTGGAACCTATGTGATCGCTATGTTTCCAATCCAACATTATATGAGTCTAATGTTTAGAAGTTATTGTGCCAAGATGATGACTAAAGATGACTGCAAGAAAGTCAATGGTCAGAAATGAGCGCTACCTATGGGTCAAGAAGGAAAAATAAGCCCTTGTTTGAACCATTAAGGGAACCAATCATGACAATTCTTGGTTGAGCGATACTGAGACTTTCATTCGTGCCCTTTCGTGAATTAGTCAAGAGAAAAGAAGGATGAGAGAGGCTAAAAAATTCAACCATCTACTTTAGTTTCCTTGGCTAAGTCAGACTCTTTATCACTTTTTAGGGATATGCCCTCAGAATGTAGCGTTAGTCCAATAATGATATTTAGGGACCCTTGTGTTATACCTATGGCTAAAATTATTGTAATAGCCTCAAGTGATGAATTGAAGGAGTATGTTCCCCAAAATTATGTATCAGAGGATAGGTTTGAAGGATATTTTTCTTTTGATGAAGGATATGAGCAAAAATCTTAGGGATATACCCCACGTAGCTATGTATTAGAAATCGAATCTGAGAGATATTCTTCCTTAGACTATTTGAATAGTCATTCTATGTAAACTCAAGGATATTGAAATACTTAATAATCTTAAATGAAAGTGTGCTTTTAGCAAAACTTGTGTATAAGTTCTTTATGAAATTCCTTATATGAATGGTTGTTCTTTTAAATGCTTGTAGAAGTTTAAGTAAACTTTCCTAGATCTAATTAAATGAAACCTCCGGGCATAACTATTCTTGGGAAAATGGTTAGGACATAAACTTATTGATGTTTTTCATTGATTTCAAAGGTCATTGATGTCAGAAGTCATTCATTTCATGTTGTTGATGCCATTTAATGTTGTTGATGAAACAGTGAAGTGAAGGTACTTGTTATGCAATAGTGAAAATGGTGATGATGCAAAAACAATGAAGATGTCAAAGATGATAGAGGGTATGTTGATGCTTGTCATAGATGTCAAAGATGACAAAAGGTGCCTGTTCATTCATTCCATAGTGTTGATGCTTGTTCATTTATTCCACTGTTCATTCATTCCATGGTGTTGATACTTGTTTATTACTTTCATGGTATTGATGCAAAGTGAACAGTTGCTTCATGAAAAAATGATTGAGCATGATCATTTAGAGATGTGTTGATATGGTGAGTTGATAGTGTCACAAAAGCATGTTTATTTTTACAAGGTGGTTTTTGATCATTCAGAGCTATAGTGAAATGGTATTCAGTGAAAGGGTTTTGTATAAAAGAATGTTGTTAAAGGTAGAGATATGGGCAGAGCTTGTTTTTGTTTCTTACCTTTCAAAAAGTTAGCATTATTTTTATTAGCCATTTCAAAGACTTATAAAGGAGTTCATATGGTGGCAGTCCCATTTTAGGTTTTTGATCATTGAATTTTCTATACCTCATAACCTACTATCTAAAATTTTAAAACTATTTTATACCCTAATAACCTAGGGTTTATGATTTTTGAAGGCTTTCAATGAAGTATCTACTTTATGTTATAATTGGTAGTTGACTTGGTATATCCGATGGAAATTCACTAAAGTGACAACATTGAGGGTTTTAAGTTCATTGACAATCGATCCTTGCTCCTTGGTAGAATCGACTGAACAAGTTAAATTCTTTTTGTTTACCGCTCAAAAGATGATCAATGTTATTATTTAATTGATGGAATGGTGGGGTTAAAAGATCAAAGGGTCTCATATAAACCTAGAGAACAATTACTTCATAAGCCTTTAGATCGATGAGCATTTGCATGTCATTGACCCTATTTCAATTATGCATAGTTTTGTAACTATATGAGACAATGATGGTATATGTAATGAAGCAAATGCATTGAGTTGATTTTGATCATGGTCTTAGCTTTGTGGAAGTGTATTGAAGATAGAGACAACATGGTTATGTTAAAATAATACACAATGAAGGAGACTTTAATATCAATATATAAAGAAGGGTTATATGGATTCTATGATTGTATTCATGATTTGTATTTTCTTTGCATTGATAGGTGTGTTCTAAATGAGTCAATGAGAGGAGTTTGATTTGAAGATAGAAAAATGTGTAAATTTTCATAACAATGCTCTGAGTGTGCAAGGGTCCATATGTCTAAATTGAAATGTTGTCTAGGATTGATTTTTATAACAAAGAACATGTTTTAGTAAGATTATTTTTGTGACATTTGTTATTTCATTAAAAGAAGGTTGCAGTGAGAGGTTGAGGTTCCTTTTTTCATTCACTCATCAGTTTAAAACTTGTTTATGTTTGTTAAGATAAAGGGTTTTTGAATAAGTATTGAATATATGTATGTATAACAGTGATGATCTAGAGTATTGTAGACATCCAAATTTGATCACTTCCATACGATCAAAATCATCTACTCTTTTCATCTATTTCATTAATAATGATTAAATAATTTATTTAATCATTATTTCTTTTTCTGCCTAAGGTTCCTAAAGTATGTAATTAAATAAATTAAATACTTTACCTTATCCTTTTTCTTCTCTAAATTAAATAAATATGACATTATTTAATTTATTCTTTTAACCCATTTGGAATAAAATCAATTTTTAATTCCCCTTTTTCTCTCTCCTTGTCACATTCTCCATAACCCTCTTTTAGTCCAGATTAAATTAATTAATCTGTGATTAGGATGTGCATCACTTAATCTTGATTAAGTGTCACATCCTCCATAATCTTCCACTTGCCTCTAATCTCTCATTAATTATCTTAATCCTATGTTTGCACAACCTTAATCAGAATCATTAACCACATTTAGCTTACCTTTTCTGGTCAATCTTTCCACTTACCATTTTTAGTCTGGACTCTCTTTCCCATGTGAATTTTTAATTCACATTTATTTTCCCAAGGCTCTTCTCTTCCCCATGTGAATTTTTAATTCACTTTTGTCTTTCCAAGGTCTTCCCCATCCGCATGCAAGATTCTAGAAGGATTGACTTGTCACTTTACATGTGCCAAGGACTTCTAGAACCTTGGACTTGTCACATCACCCACATGTGACAAATCTCTAGCTTTTTGGAGACCTTCTTTTACCCAATAAACTCTCCAATGAATGTAAATTTTTAATTTGCATTTATTTTTCCAACCACTTCCCCTTTTCCGTGGAGATTTTTGAGAAATTCTAAAATCCCTCAAATGTCTCTTTCATCCTCATTTGGGGACAAGAAGTTCTTTTTTGAGAAAATTTTCTCATCCCCCAAGGTACCTCAAAGGTACTTGTCCTTCATCCACCTCATGTACTTCTCTTCCACCTCATTTACACATCATTCCACCCTAAGACATCTCACATTCCACATGTCAAAATATGAGGGCTTGTGAGTCTTCAACTCACCATAGCCCTTCATCTTGATCTTGTTGGATCAATCTCAACCGTTTAATTCTCTAGAGAATTCCAATTATCCTATAAATACCACCTCATTTCTCCCATTTGGGGGATCAAGTCTTTTGCTACCAAACTCTTGTCAATTTTCCATTTGAGCTCTCATCTCATAATCATCATATACCCTCATCCATCTTGCATATCATTTTGCACATTCAACATAGCTTGTCATCCAAGGAGCACACAACTCTTCAAGAATCAAAGGGCCAACCAAGGAAGGAGCAGCATAAAGGTATAACCAATTTCAATTAATTGTCATCTTGTTTTTATGCTTATCTTGCCTTAGGCTAATCATTGAGGTGCCCTTTTATTATGTTATCTCCTCTTATTGCATCATTTAGCATCTCATCTTAGGACTTGACATTTTTATTAAGATCACATTTCTGGCACGCCCGGTGGGACCCACAAAAGGGTTTCTTTCTTTTGCGTTTGCTGTTGTTAAGCTTGTTTGCAGGTTTAGGTCGTAAAGGGGCGGATTTGCCCTCCCGGGCGCTGCAGAGGGGCGGATATCCCCTCATGATCTGATGTTTATGATATTTTTTACTGCAGAAGTGCGGATACACCCCCGCAATCCAACGTTTTGCTAACTGTTTTTCTGCAGAAGTGCGGATACACCCCCGCAGTCCAACGTTTTGCTAATTATTTTACTCCAAAAGTGCGGATACGCTCCCGCAGTCCAACATTTTGCTAACTATTTTTCTGCAGAAGTGCGGATACGCCCCCGCAGTCCAACATTTTGCTAACCGTTTTTTTGCAAAAGTGCGGATACGCCCCCACAGTCCAACATTTTGCTAACTGTTTTCTGCAAAAGTGCAGATACGCCCTCACGATCCAAAGTTTTTGCCTAACTATTTTCTGCAGAAGTGCGGATACGGCCCCGTGTTCTGACATTTTTGCTAACTATTTTTTGCAGAGGGGCGGATTTTCCCACCCGATTCAACATTTTTCACTGTAGAGGGGCGGATTTTCCCTAAACAACACGTTCAGGAAGATTAAAAACTGCATTTTAGCTTCGTTTTTGTCTCTTTCTTTTGTTGTTTAGTGCTCTAATCGTCTAACCCTGTTTGTTGGTGGGTGAAGTCGAATTTCTTGCTGATATCTTGAGTGTTTTGCTGAAAAATCACAAAGAAAAAAAAAAGATAAAACAACTAACATTTGCTTGCAGGGCCTTTGTTTTATTTTGATTTTTGAAGTCTTTCCTTACTGCTTTATCTATTTACTTAGTATAAGTAAGGGAAAGTAACATTTGTTGTTTGTTGTGTCTTTTTTATTTATTTTACCTTAAGGGGGCATTAGTTTGTTTTCACCTTCTTCTTTTGCACTTTGTGCGGATACGAAGGGGGTAGTGGGAAACGATTAGTGTCTTCTTCTTAGCGGGACCTGTTTGGGGATTTCATCACCCCAAGGGATGATCCCAACGATCGGTACTGGTGGGGTATATAAAGGGGGAGAGCCAATTTGTACCCCAATCCAGTTGCATTGTAATTGGTGAAACGTCAAAGCTATGGTGATACCTAGATAGACATGAAGAGTTGGTCTGAGCCTTTTAGTATCTCATTGAGGCTCCTGACTCACGCTTGTGATGGACTGGTGTTCACGGTTGTGCCTCACGTATCGAACGTATATTGAGGACTCCCTAGAAACCTTGTTCATCCTAGAGTAAGACCTTTGCTGGCTATACCCCTTAATACTAATCATAGGATTGTGCTTGTTCAAAGTGTCTTTCTATGAAAAAATAGTAAATTTTGATAAGTAAAACCTTCATTGAGTCATTCCAAGTCCTTGCCATAATCTCTCATTTCCAAACCAAGTCACTGTTCCTGTAGAGTGGCGGATTCGCCCCCTATTTCAACACTTTTTACTGCAGAAGTGCGGATACACCCCCTGTTTCAGTACTTTTTACTGCTGAAGTATGGATATGCCCCCCTATTTCAACACTTTTCACTACAGAAGTGTGGATATGCCCCCCTGTTCTGACGTTTCTACCAGTCTTTTTACTACAGAAGTGCGGATATGCCCCCATGTTCCGACATTTCTGACAATTTTACTACAGAAGTGTGGATACGCCCTCCTGAACGGACAATTTCATCCATTTGACCATTCTAAACCTCTGTTTGAACCCCCAAAGTCATAATTTGACCATTTGATCATCCTAAAAACTCATCTAACCAATCCAAACATCCATTTGACCATTCCAAACCTCCATTTAACCTTTCTAAAACGTCCATTTACCACATTCACATTGATCATTCCACCATTTGGGATACCCATCTTATTGTGTGACCTAAACATCTTCAAAAACACACCTTCCATTTTCATTCATCATCATCTCTCAACACAAAATCCCTTAAACCTTGTTTTAGGAGTTATCTCTCGAATTGACCAAGGCGTTAAGTTGATCATTATCCTACATAATCAATCCTTGTCTTCAACCTAATTAATTTGCTTCTATCTTGAGGCGGATTCGTGTTGTAATTCAATGTCATTGGCCCAAATCAATCCCCTTCCATCTCAAGGCGGAGTTGGTACCATGATCATTGATTTAGCTAGCTCAAATCGATCAACCAACGTAATAAGTCACTTAGGGTGATTTCCAAATTAGGTTTTAGGATCCCCTCCATCAACCAATCCTCATCCACATCATCCAATTGATACATCATCAATTGATCCAATCAAATCCAAATCATCAAATTGATACATCATCAATTGATCCAAATAATCCAATCATCAAATTGACACATCATCATTTGATCCAAACAAATCCAATCATCATCCAAATCATCAAATTGATACATCATCAATTGATCCCTCATCCAATCTAAATCAATCAATCCAAATCATCACCTAGATCATCCCTTAGAGATTGCATCTTGAAATCACCTAGTTATTTTGCACGTTCATGCCCGTTCAAACCTGTTCACAAACAAAAAATAAAATGGCAGACCAACAAACTCAAGGTTCCCAACCAAATATCCCTCAACATCCTAATAACATTCCACACGATCCTCATAATGACGTCTCATCTCAATCAAACACTAACATCTAGAATATCACACCACCTAGTGATGAAAACATGGTCAATCAACCCGAAGTCACCGTTGACGAATATCTCAGTAATCCTATCAATGTCCAAATGATGAATCATCTCCTAAACGAACATGGGGATAAGATTCTCGCCACCTTATTCATGAAGGGATTCAAACCACCATCCTATTTCAATACATCACAATATGCCCTTCCCCCATTTGTTGACCCACAAACCTCACAAAATGTTCCAAAAAATTCCTACGTTCCTAAAGGTGCACCCACTAAAAATTGGTACCACCCTGAACTTGGAAATGTTTCATCCATCAAGTCCAAGAATATCCTCATCTTCCAACCACATATACTATTCCACCACCCAATCCTAATGATCCCCATACCTATGGCATGCTGCCACACATTCCATCTGCTCCACCGCTTCCACCCCCATATTCTAATATTGGAGGCACACCTCCACTTACCAATGTGCTACCTCCTACATTTCAACAACCTCCAAATAATCCACACTAATCCACCACACTACCAACACTGCCACATGTTGCTACTATTATAGCTTCATCTCAACACTTGCATCCACAACATCCGCAACACACTTCTGTTCTCACACAACCATCACATCAAGTGGTACAACATACATCTCAACAACAACAACACATCTCACCTCACCCATCTCAACAACAACAACACATCCCATCTCACCTATATCAACAACAACAACATATCTTATCTCACCCACCTCATCAACAACAACAATGACCTCCAAAACAACATGTGCATATCCCTACACGAACACACCATAACCCGCTTACTAAATACCTCTATCATCCCTCTAGCACATACACTATTCCATCCCATATGAATCTTCATCAGAATGTGCAAAACTAAACACATATCCAACTGCCACCTTACACTAATCTTTCACAATCTCAACATCATCCCCACCAACAAACATCAAATCCATACCCATATGCCACGCAACAACCCACCATTGCACAACAATACCAATCCTATCTGCCCTAATTTCAACAACAACAAACTCACCAACAGGGGGTACCTTACACTTCCTATTACCAGCAACCATCATCACATCCACAAAGAGGCCCTACCTCTATGCATTACCAAAATGTTATGCAGCAACAGGACCCCTCTCTTATTTCCTACTATCAACAACAAGTGGCTTCCACTCAACACAATCAATCATCCAACTATCAGTCCACTTACAATCAACCAACGCATTCATATTTGACTCAACCTGTTTATGATCCAACAACGGTAGGGCCATCCTCATCATATCCACAATATTATCCATACAATCAATCCACTTTGACTCCCACGACCCCCGTCAATAAGAACTTGGAAGAAGTAAAAGCAACATTAAAGGACCTACAAGCTAGAGCAGGTAAACAATCATTCAATTTTGAGGACATACGTCCTTATCCATTTGATCCCTCCATCTCCTTGATTCCTTTTCCCAAACATTTTGAGATACCCAAATTCGATAAATACAAAGGAACCAAGGATCCTAGAGCTCACCTTCAAGAATTTTTTGCTCATTTCCAAGAGGTCATGCATAATGATAATTATCTTATACAACTTCTCCCTAAAAGTCTACAAGGGGTTTCCCTCAACTGGTTTATGGGTCTTGAAAAGGGATCTATCAAAACCTTCGGACAATTATCCGAACAGTTTGTCTCTCACTTCTCTTTTAATCTAGAGAAAGATATTGACACACTTGATCTCCTCAAATAAAAACAACGTGATGGAGAGACCTTTGCAAGCTACTTACAAAGGTGGTGTGCCTTGGCTAGCAGGATGAAATCCCCACCAACAGAAAAAGACATGGTCACGCTATTTATCGAAAACTCCCACCTGAATATGGCTCATAATTTCCAACTCCATTGTATCACCACCTTTGCGGGACTTGTGGAGAAATGCCCCATCTTAGAACGAGCCCTTGTTGCACAAGGACAAGTCAAACATTTCAATTTTGATAGAGAGAAATCCTTTGGGGATAAACCTCGTTATTGGAATAGAAATAAAAATATTGTCAATGATGGTGTCACTGACACCAAACATGTTCAAGTGGCCACCACCACGCAAAGATACCCTCTTCAGCAACAACCGTCAGTCCAAAATGCCATATCCGTCCCACAAGGGGCACCATGACAACAAGCCAACCAAAATAACCAAGGGGGAAACAAACGACAGTTCACTCAGTTGGGAGAACCCCTTAGCATGGTGTTTAATAAGCTTCTTCAAGCTAATTATCCCATCACATATCCTGTCACCAAACCTCTTGATACGTCTAAACCCAAGCCTGATTGGTTTAAAGACAACGAATATTGTGAATTTCACAAGATTAAGGGACATACCTTAGATAAATGTCAAGGCCTAAAAACCTACATTCAAGGTCTCATCGATCGAGGTGAAATCCATGTAGATGCTAACGCAACATCTTCGTCTAATGCTCAACTCCAAATATATCAAAACACCTTTCCTAACCATAATCAGGGTCCTAGTACGTCCAACTCAAATCCTGGACCTAGTGATAATAACAAGCAAGGTAACAACACCAATAACATCAGCTACAAAAATGTGCCATACAATTATCAAGGTGTGATTTCATATGTAGAACAAGTGGAGCCACATGTATCCATGATACATATCAAAGGAAAAGATCCACAATATGTTGTTACCACTCGGTGAACCTGCATCACAGTCCCAGCAGCACCTCCATCTACCCAATGACCATCCACCAATTCCCAATATAACATCCTAGACCATCTAGGTAAGACTACAGCCCAAATATCCATTTTGGATTTGCTTAAGTCATCTCCCGTACATCAAGATATCTTAACTAAGGCTTTGCAAAGCACACAAGTGCCTAATAATATTGAACCTACCCAATTTCAAGCATTGGTAGGCAATCTCTCATCAACCTATTAGTTAGCCTTTAGCCAAAAAGACATGCCACATCTTGATTCAAGCCACAACTGCCCTCTCCATCTTGAGGTCGGTGTCAATTGTCAAAAAGTAAAAAGGGTATTGGTAGATAATGGTTCGGCCCTAAATCTCTGCACATTAAAATTCATACAATAGGTTGGATACACCCAGGTTGATCTGAGAAATCAAGTGATCACCCTCAAGGCCTATGATAATGAAGAGCGAGATTCTAAAGGAATGATTTGCCTCCCTATTCAAGTAGGCCTTATTGTGCGATACACTATGTGTCATGTTCTGGACCTTGAACTTCCATACAACATCCTTCTTGGCCGTCCATGGCTTCATTCTATGCAAGTTGTCCCATCCACCTATCACCAATGCCTAAAGTTCCCATTTCAAAGAATGGAAGTCACCATACAAGCCAACCCTCAGCCTTTTGAATATTGTCGTGCCTTGGAAGCTTCTTTTCCACATTCGCATTACTGCCCATGAGTCGAAATGGGGGCATCCCTAACATCTGATCCTGTCCCATCCACCAATACACTAAACACTTATCCCCATCATCATCCACACCTGCTTCCATCGTCACCAAGGTCTAGATCATAGATAAGGGATGTGGCGAATACAAAATGCATACCACACTCAATGTGGCAACCATGCCACCTTTGCCCTGCACATATGGACAACCAATTCTGCCACTACCAAAGGTAGAAGAAAAGACACTTACACTCACTTCCAAGAACATGGGGTCAACAACATTCAATGATTTGGGATCCCTCCAAGATCAAATGGACGAAGATATCAGTCAATGGGTTTATCGGGAGGAACCTAAGCCACCACGTCCCCTTATTGAATAATTTCAAGAATTCTATCCACGTGCCTCCAAGTTCATTGAAAAGTGTCATTACCAAGGCAGAGGCCTTAGTGCAGAAGAACAAGGAAAATGTCTGCCCATTGAAGCGACTACCATCCGACCAAGAAATTTGGGCTTGGTTTATGATACTAAACAGAAGGGTCCTACAACATCCTCTAGCACTTCTAACAATGTTAGTGTTGACAACGGTTCCCTCGAAGACATACTGGAGAAAGAGTCCATCATACACTCGTACGATGATTTGAATCACATTGACCTCCCTGCCATGTTTGAATGCTTATTTGTTTGTACCATAACTTTATCCCTTAAACATCTTGAGCTTATCGATCATGACCTACAAGGTAACGCACCTGTCAGCACATTCCCCTCAAAGGATACCTGCGTACATCTAATTGGATTGGGGGGAGATGAACCCCCTAATCACAAAAACAAAAAGAAACAAAAAAAAAATGGGTCATCAAGTGAAAACCTAACCGAGGCGTGACTACAAAAAAGTAAAAACAAAGGATGCATCTGATAGTGAAAACCTTAATACGGCACTGGAAGATGGGGACATTCATCTTCCCCTTGTAGGAACACAACTATCTGAGCAATCTTTGATTCTCATTGAAGAAACGCAAGAGGTGAATTTGGGGACACAAGAAACTCCAAGGATCACCTATGCGGCCAAATCTTTATCTGAAGAAGAATATATCACCATTGTTTGAATTCTCCATGAAGGGGTTATCAACTTTGCATGGGCTTACTCTGATATGCCTGGCCTAGATCCTAATCTTGTTGTACACCATTTGGATGTCCGTCCAGAGGCGAAACCTATCAAGCAGAAGCTCTAGAAGATGCACCCGCAGGTGGCATTATTAGTTAAGAAAGAATTGGAAAAATTATTGGATGCTAGTTTTATTAGACCCATTGATTATTCTAATTGGATTTTTGGGATCTTAATAAAGCCTATCCAAAAGATGACTTCCCCTTGCCTAACATCGACATGTTGGTCGACATCACTATAGGACACAAGATACTATCCCTCATGGATGGCTTCTCTGGCTACAATCAGATCCAGATTGCCCCTGAAGATCAACACAGAGTCGCTTTTACAACACCTTGGGGTACTTTCTATTACAATGTCATGCCCTTTGGTCTCAAAAATGTGGGGGCAACATATCAATGGGCAATGATGGTTATATTCCATGACCTTATCCACATCATCATGGAAGATTATGTTGATGACCTACTGGCGAAATCTGGAACCAGAGAAGAGCACCCTGCCATTTTGAAAAGGATCTTCGAGTGCTTAGAATAGTACAAGCTTCGACTGAATCCAAAAAAATGTGTGTTTGGTGTCACATCAGGGAAATTGTTGGGCTTCATAGTTTCCCGAAGAGGCATCGAGGTTGACCCGGCTAAGGTGAAAGCTATCATGGATATGCCTCCACCGAGAAACCTGAAACAATTAAGGAGCCTCCAAGGGAAACTACAATCCATCTGTCCGTTTATAGCCCAACTTGCGGATAAATGTCAATCATTGACCCACCTTCTCAAGAAAGACACCAGCTTCAAGTGGAATCAACAGTGTCAGTTGGGTTTTGATATGATCAAAGGATAATTGGCCCACCCACCGATCTTGATGCCACCTATCCCTTGAAAACCCCTCTTGTTGTACATATCTACCACGTCAGTTGCATTAGGGGCATTATTGGCACAACATGATGAATCCTCAAAGGAACGGGCGATCTATCACATTAGCCAAACACTGGTCGGTTATGAACTCAATTATTCACCAATGGAAAAAGCATGTCTCACTGTGGTCTTTAGCACACAAAAGCTATGCCACTATATGCTTAGCCATCCTATAAAATTGATATCCAAAGTCGATCCCCTCAAGTACTTGTTATCCAAGATAGCCCTAACTGGTTGAATGGATAAATGGATCATACTCCTCAGTGAGTTTGATATAGAATATGTGGATAGAAAGGCCATTAAAGGACAAGTAATAGCGGATCATTTGGCAGATGCCCCATTAGTGGATGCCTATCCCATAGAAACTGAATTTCCAGATGAAGGAGCATTTTCAGTCTCAGAAGCCACCACTTGGACACTGTACTTTGATGGATCACACACTCATAATGGATCAGGGGTAGGGATCTTGCTTATCACACCCCAAGGCGATTACATATTGAAATCATTCAGACTAGCTTTTCCCTGCACCAACAACATCTTTGAATATGAAGCCCTTCTCACAGGCCTCAGAATTGCAGTCCAATGGCACATCACTCATCTGCAAGTTTTTGGTGACTCCCAGTTGATCATAAAATAGGTCAGTGATGAGTTTCTAACAAAAGATGAAAATTTGTTGCCTTACAAATGAATGGTGGATGACTTCAAGAAATATTTCACTACCATCCAATTTGAGTAGATCCTGAGACTCCAGAATAAGGCAGCAAATGCTATGGCTACCATTGGTTCTCTCCTCGACATGCCAAAAGATTGCACAAATTGTCAGTTCCTGGTTGAGCAACTCCTAATCCCAGCGTATGATATCCCTGAGAGTGACATGGTGTGTGCTATTGTAGGTCCCAAATCCCCTTGGTACCATGACATTTACACCTTCATTCATGACAACACCCTCCCACCTGACCTCACAAGAAACCAACATAAATCATTTGTCCAACGCACGGCCCACTACACCATTATCGGTGATACACTTTATTGACGTGGGTATGATGGAACTCTCCTCCATTATTTAGATGAAACTGAAGCTCGCACGACATTAACAGAAGTGCATAGTGGTATTTGTGGGGCCCATTCTAATGGTATGGCCCTAGCCAAATGGATTCTCAAAGCAGGATATTACTGGCCTATAATGGAATAGGATGCTTGTGAGTATGTCAAAAAGTGTCTTCCGCGTCAACAACATGCAGATCTGATTCACGCTCCAGCATAAGAGCTCCAACCTATCATGACACCTTGGCCGTTTTCACAATGGGGTTTCAACTTGATTGGAAAGATCTACCCTCCATCTTCTGATGGTCACACATTTATCATCACAACCATTGAATACTTCACCAAGTGGGTGGAAGCCATTCCACTCACTCAAATCACTGGTGTTCAGATCTCTAAGTTCATCCTCTACCATATCCTCTGTAGGTATGGTATCCCCTCCGCCATCATCACCGACAACGGAAAACCATTCAAAAATAAGTGTATGAAGCTCCTTTGTGACACATATCATATCCAACATCGTTGGTCCACTCCCTATTACCCCCAAGGTAATGGACAGGCAGAAGCAACAAACAAAACATTGATCAAAATCATTATGAAGATGGTCAATAGCACTGGCCGCAATTGGCACCTCCATATCCATCCTGCTCTTTGGGCCTACCATACATCCATCCGCACTCCTATCGGCGCTACTCCATATTCTCTTGTCTATGGCACTGAAGCCATCTTGCCAATTGAATTTGAAATCCCTTCACTCTGAATCTCCCTCAAGAATCTCATCACTGACGAAGACACCCGAGTGGCATGCTTGGCACAATTGGAATTGTTGGATGAAAAATGGGTCAAGGCTTATAACCATCTACAAGCCTATCAACACTGACTCAAAAGGAGCTACAATAAAAAATTATGCCCTCGCCAATTCAATGTTGGTGATTTGGTCCTAAAAGAGAATCAGCGGAATCAGCAAGATCGAGAGAAAAAGGGTAAGTTTGAAGCAAACTGGTTGGGCCCTTATGTCATCATCACAAAGTATGGTTCTCGTGCCTACAGGCTCTCCACCCCTGAAGGCAAGCCCTTGGAGGAATCCATCAACATCATGCACCTGAAGAAGTTCTACACTTAATTCAGCTAGGGTATCCTTCCTGGTAAAAGTCAAAAATACAAAAAACATCAAAAAAATCCAAAAATAGTAAAGAGAAATAATCCGTCCTGTGGTGAAAATCACCCCTGTGTGGCACCTTGGATATGTACAATTGGTGAAAACTTGGCAACAGGTGCTTCTCATATAGGGCTTAATCATTATCTACCTTGCGTCCTGGTTACTTTGTGGCTTATTTGCCGATTCCGCAATCCCCATATCCTCACATCCGCTTGCATCACCTCGTCACTTGGTATATTCTGGTTGAGCATTGGACAACTGTCATTTGCTATCTAAAATCCTAAGCTTATTATGCTAATCTGAGCTTGTGTCACGTCATTGTTGTGTTTGTCTTCATCTAGGCTCACTCTTCGTGTTCATCTCCATCTAGGTCTCATTGTGAACTACGTTGCCCCTGCGCTTGCACATAGGCAAGGTTGATCTTTTGATCTACCTCTGGGGCTTCTCCTTGTCTTCTTTTGCGATCAATCTGTTTGATCATTGTCCCCGATCATCTATCGTCATCGCCCTCTTTTTGCTTTTATCATTGTCTCGTCTTGAACTACGACGCCTTTGCGCTTGCACGTAGGCAAGGCTAATCTTTGGATTGGCCCCCGAGGCATTTTGTCCTTCATCATCTGTCCTCATGGTCCACTTTTCGATCTTGTCCATCCTCGATCTTTTGTCATGTCCAAACTATGTTTCCCCTGTGCTTACATGTAGGCAAGTTTGATCTTTTGATCTACCCCCGGGGCTTGTGTTTGTCTTGGTCATCCATCGATTTCCATCAGTCCACTTTTCGCTCTTTTATCGTGGTCTTTTCTTGAACTACGAGGGCTCTACACTTTCACGTAGGCAAGGTTGATCTTTTTATCAACCCTCGAGCCCCTAGGTCTTTAGGTTGTGTCTTGTCCTTTTGTTGTTGTGTTGTCAGGTATGTCCCTATCAGCGTTGATTCCTCACAAACAAGATCCTCTCGTATCAAGAAATCTGCCCAATGACAGTTATCCTGTGTCATCTAGATCACTTTAGCTTAGTATCCATAATCGGTCTTAACAGGATGCATCCTTCCTCACAGACCACATCAACCCCATCCATCCCTGGGATCTTATGGCAAAGGATGCTTGTAATTGATTACAATATTTTGGTACTTTTGGACTTTGTTTATCATTTGGAGCTCCCTATAATCACTAGTCAAGATCGCCATGATCCTTCATATTGTGGTGTGTTTTGCCTAGTTAACATAGGGACATCTCTTGACTATTGTTGTTGTCTGTTGGGATGCCCCACATAGTACCCACCAGGATTCCTTTGGATCCTGCATTATGTGGGGGCATCCCTTTGTGCTTGTGGTTATTCCAATACCTAGCCTGACCAAAGTCATCGTGACTTTGGGGTATTGGGATATCCTTCTTGTTTGTCGTGTTTGTTTTATGCATTAGACATTAATCCGTCTTGGTTTACATACCCTGACGCACGATGTCTTATGCTATAGAAAAAATCAATGCTCTAAAGGATGGCAAATTGCATTCATGTTGCATTTCATCTCATTACATATTCCCCCTTCATCCAATCTTGCTCCTACGTCCATGAATCCTAATTTTGGTTGTGCAAACTCTCATTCCCTCTTACTAACTTTTCTTCTTAGGATCCTTATAGTTCTTGACAGGTACTGCACTCCACACACCCTAAGCCTATCACCTACCCATTGATACTTATGTCTACAATCATTAAATTCATTTACCCATATTGCATCAATTCATTAGGTTCATTTACCCATTTACATCCATTTACATCCATTCATTTATCCATCCATTTATCCATATTGCATTAATTCATTAGGTTCATTTATCCATTTACATCCATTCATTCATCCATCCATTTATCCATATTGCATTAATTCATTAGGTTCATTTACCCATTTACATCCGTTCATTTATCCATCCATTTATCCATATTGCATTAATTCATTAGGTTCATTTACCCATTTACATCCATTCATTTATCCATTTACATCCATTCATTTATCCATTTGCATCAATTCATTAAGTTCATTTACCCATTTACATACATTCATTTATCCATTTGCATCAATTCATTAAGTTCATTTATCCATTTACATCCATTCATTTATCCATCCATTTATCCATATTGCATTAATTCATTAGGTTCATTTACCCATTTACATCCATTCATTTATCCATCCATTTATCCATATTGCATTAATTCATTAGGTTCATTTACCCTTTTACATCCATTCATTTATCCATATTGAATTAATTCATTAGGTTCATTTACCCATTTACATCCATTCATTTATCCATTTACATCCATTCATTTATCCATTTGCATCAATTCATTAGTTCATTTACCCATTTACATCCATTCATTTATCCATTTGCATCAATTCATTAAGTCCATTTATCTATTTACATCCATTCATTTATCCATTTGCATCAATACATTAAGTTCATCTATCCATATTGCATTAATTCATGTAGGTTCATTCACTTTATTATGATCATTCATCCATACATTTCCATATCTGCCTATGCATCAATTGCATAAATCATTAACATTATCCATAATCACATCATCCACACATGCATAAGTAAATCATTAACATCATAACATAACATCCATATCAACACAAAACCATCATATGCATACCATACCATACATCAACTATCATAGGAACATCAATGTAACACAATATGCATACCATACATCACAAAAATGTGCAGCATAATATCAATGGGGACCATCACATATCATCATCAAAATAATACAATGTCCATATCCAAAATATAGTCGCCACATAATCACCTCCATATCATGCTCAAAATAAGGTGCATCATCTAAAAATATGTGCTACACCACCATCTGGTACCTATCAAAAGCACATGTATCCTGTCACATGTCCTTTGTTTGTCCTGAACTGCCCACACCTGACCTTTGAAGAGACTCAGGTACCAGTCCCTTGTGTGTCAGAGTCCCCTGAGACTCACACCCTGGAGTCCCAAACCGAGAAGGAGTCGATTGGAAATCACTGTACCCCCTAGTCTGTGTTCCTAAAGACTGGGACGGTGCCGACATTTGTGGTATCTGCCTAACATACTGCGTTGTACATTGTGCCAGATCTAGCACTACCTACTCATATGCACCACTCTAGTATGTTGCCTCGTGCATGTACTCATCTCTCTAGCCCACCTAGAACCGAGTGGCATTCTACTCATGCTTGTACCTATCCCACTCTCTGCTCATGGCCCATCACTCCTGCTCCCATGCCTCCTGTGTCACTGTCAATAGTCGTATCTGCTTTGCGGACCTCTCCCTCTCTGCCCGCATATTCTCTAGCTCTGTCCCATCACCCTGCCCTCGATGTGCCTGCCTCTGTGCTAAATCCCTCTCGACATTCTCTGCCCAGACCACTGTTGGTCTCTTTGGAACTGCAAAATCTGGACCTGTCTCAGTACACTATCTCTCTCCCTCTATAGTGCCTGCATCTGTACCTATACAATGTACCTATCCCCCTATAGTGCCTGCACTTTTCCCTGTGCACTCTCTCTCTCTCGCTACACTATCTCTAGTTCGACCTTTGCGGCCTCGAGTCTCGCCCTCATCTCCTCTAAAGATGCCTTTGTCATGGATACCCTCTCCTACAGTGTTGTCCTCTCCTTCAGAAGTCCCGCCACCTGAACTCTCAGTGTCTCCATGTCCCCTCCTCCTGCTGGCTCTGGCTGACCTTGCATCTAAGCCATTGTCATCGCTGCCTCTAGCCTATCTCAATCCCATGTCACCCAAGCTAGCTCATCCCGTACCCTCTCCATCCCTACTCGCATCTCATCCCTCTCTCTCTCAACCATCTATATATCTGTCATTAGCTGACTCACAACATGCTCAAACTCTATCAACTATGACTCCCTCACCCTCTGCACCTCGACCTCATTCCTACTCACCTCCTCCTCTAACACAAGTACCCTCGTCTGGGCCCCTCTTAGTAACACCACTAGATCGTCAACTGCAGTCGCTTGTACTACCACTAGAGGCTCCACCACCTCTACATCCAGGTCCATAGCCTCCTCTTACACCTACTCAGCTCAACTCGTCAACCGAATCCTTCATGGCTATCCTCTCCTCCCCACTTTCATCAGTCTCTAAAGCTCCCCTTTGGGCCGCCTCTCCTCCTCTGGCTCCTGCTCCGTTGGCCGAACCCCCCTCTGTCGACTACTCTCGGGCATCCCCCCAGGACGTCCATTGACATCTGTCGCCCTCTCTACTCCCTCCTAAGGATCTCGGACCCTCGCATCCTCCTGCGGCTCTCTGGTCGTCGCCTCCTCTTGTGGCTCTAGGGCTCTCACCTGCACCCACCTCCGCCATACTCTACCGCCAATCCCTGTCTGTGTCTGCCTCCCCTCCACCACTCGGAGCATCTCCACCTCTGACTCGCTCCCCAATCTCACCACCTCTATCTCCTCCCCCCACCACCTTCTCCTCCTGCCTCTCTCTCCTCTCCCTCATCACCTGCCCCTCCTGCCTCCATCTCCTCTACAACATCTCTCCTCACCCTCCTTGGAGGTCACCTCCTGCTGACCCTACCCCTCCTCGCTGGTTGATCTCCAATGCCACCATTTTCTGTACCACCACTCTGATGTCCCTCATCCTCATGTCCACCGTGCTCCAGGTCCATCGCCTCCCCCTTTGTCTCCTCTGCACCACCACTCTCGTGTCCCTCATCCTCATGTCCACCTTGCTCTAGGTCCTCCTCTTGTCCCCCCTCCTACTCATCCTCTAGCCCCCACTTCACGGCTCCCATAGCAGGCACCTCCAGTATAAACCTCTCCCATCAGTGGTTGTGAAACCACCGATCATACCAATATGTCACTCCGACATCCTCTGGACCCTCCCCCCTCCCTGGATAGGGAACCCCACCTGCCATCACCCACGTCTCCCTCACGCTTCTCGCTGGCAACCTCGCCCCCCAGGGTACCTCTCTGGTAAGCCAACAAAACATAGTCGGCGCTCCTGGAATGTCTTGCATGAGTCCAAATTGCCGCATCACTCTGTTTGGACGATGCATCTCCACTATGTGCCTCGGGCTCCTAATCAGGAAACATCTGCATCTAAAGAATCCTCAATGTCTCTCCTCCTCAGTCCTCCATCCTCTAAATCATCGATACATGTATGGCTGCCATACAATGTGCACCTCTCGTAACTCATCAAACACTCTCCTCCACTGATCCATCTCTCCCTACGTCTCATACCGTAAGATACAACCCCGGGCTGCCCCAAACTCCCAAGCCACTGAATCTCTGTCATCCAACTCTCCTCTCCTAACCACTATGGGTCTCGTCACCGAGATATGCTCCCACCCCCACACCTGCAATAACATCCTATGCATCACACTCTACCCCCCCTCGGATAACAGATCACGTATATATCTCGGTATAATTGGGCCAACACACATGACCCCCAAGAAAACTATCCCTCCCGCCACTCAACAATATGTTGAATCACCTCCATATACCACAAGCTATAGAATCGCCTCCTTCGATCCGACAGTAGTATCCCGCTAATCAAACAACACAAAAATAGTGGTAATGTTGGCACCCCCAAGGCCAGGCATTTGTCTACGTCTAACATCCCCCTTTGTATCGGTAAGTCATCCTGCCCGAATAGCACCAGAATGGTCTCATCTAACTATTCTCCTCTCGACACCTCCTCACTCACTAACCAACCTACTATCGGTAACCTCAAGATTCCCCACACATCCTCAAACGTCACTGTCATCTCTCCTGTCAACAGATGAAACGTCGACGTAGCCGAGCTCCATCTCTTTATCAGGGCTGTCAGCATTGCCTGATGCGCTCTCATCTCTGAAAACTACACTAAGTGTAGTAACCCGGCCTGCTCCAGTGTTGCGTGGTCTGCCCCAGTCATCGCCTCGATCATCGTCACTAGTGCCTCCGGCCTCCGCTCGTGGGTCCGTAATCTACCAAAATCTTGTAAACATTCCATCTACCTTGTCATTTTTTTCATCAAAATTCCTCTTCCTAATCCCACGTTTTTCTTTTTCTCTCTCTCATTTTCTCTCTATCTTCTTCCCTCTCTTTTTCTCATCCTCCCCACCCTCCCCCTCCATCCCGACCGCGTGGTGGACCCGCCCTCACCGGGGCAGATCCGCCCCCGCAGTGGGGGCGCCACCGGGGGGTGTGGTCAGTCGGGGCGGCGTCGCCGCCGCCACGACCAGGAGGCACCGCCGCTAGGCGCGGTGGCACCTGGCCGCTCCTGCAGTGGGGCAGACCATGCTGGCTGTGATAGCCTCGACACAAATTTTATTTTTAACAAAAAACTCTTCTTTTTTTCAACATTTTTTCTTTTTTCTTTTCTACCCATTTTTTAATTTTCTCTCGCCCAGAAAACCCATATTTCACATTTTTAATAAAACATTTCAAATGCATTAAAATCATGAAACTAATGCATAGAGTGTTTTGTCGCCTACCTAGTGGGGCCCACCCTGCTCCCTGTAGGACCGTCGAACCTCGTCTATCCGGTGGACGATCTAAGTGTCATTATCCTGCGGCATTTTCGTTCCTTGTTTGATTGCTCTCTTCTCTTCTTCTCTCAACTGCTACAATGCAAACGAGGTGAGGTAATTTTTAAAATTACCTTATGTTCACTTTCCCCCTCTTTTAAGAGGTCTTTTTTACCTCTTATTTACCTTTTTTTTCCTCCGATTAATCCCTTCTCTTCCCAAGGCCGCCATTTGCACTCCGTTTGTCCGATTGACTTCATTCAAAAGGAAAACTTGCCTAATTTTTTTCCCTCTTTCCAACCATACCATCAATTTCTTCCTATCAAGATGTTGCTCGAGACCTTTATTTTTTCCCCGTCACCTTCTCGAGGGGGCATACCCTCCACATTTACCAATTTTTCCCTGCCATAGTCAATCATTTCCAGGATTGGGGCATCTTCATCCATTCTCCACTAATTGGGCATCTCATATCCTCCTCCCCATGCTGGGGCATCATCTTCTGGTTACTTCCTCTATAGAATCATCTCCACTTTCTTTTCTTCGAAGCACGATTATTCTAACGGTACTTCGAAGAGGGGAAAAATGTAGACATCCAAATTTGATCACCTCCATATGATCAAAATCATCTACTCTATTCATCTATTTCATTAATAATGATTAACTAATTTATTTAATCATTATTTCATTTTTTTCCTAAGGTTCCTAAAGTATGTAATTAAATACTTTACCTTATCCCTTTTCTTCTCTAAATTAAATAAATATGACAAATTATTTAATTTAGTCTTTTAACCCATTTGGATTAAAATCAATTTTAATTCCCTTTTCTCTCTCTCCTTGTCACATTCTCCATAACCCTTTTTTAATTCAGATTGAATTAATTAATCTATGATTAGGATGTGCATCACTTAATCTTGATTAAGTGTCACATCCTGCATAATCTCCCACTTGCCTCTAATCTCTCATTAATTATCTTAATCCTGTGTTTGTGCAACATTAATCAGAATCATTAACAACATTTAGCTTACCTTTTCTGGTCAACCTTCCCACTTACCATTTTTAGCCTGGACTCTCTTTCCCATGTGAATTTTTAATTCTCATTTATTTGCCCAAGGCTCCTCTCTTCCCCATGTGAATTTTTAATTCATTTTTGTCTTTCCAAGGTCTTTCTCATCCCCATACAAGATTCTAGAAGGATTGACTTTTCACTTTACATGTGCCAAGGACTTCTAGAACCTTGGACTTGTCACATCACCCACATGTGACAAATCTCCAGCTTTTTGGAGACCTTCTTTTACCCAATAAACTCTCCAATGAATGTAAATTTTTAATTTGCATTTATTTTTCCAACCACTTCCCCTTTTCCCATGGAGATTTTTGAAAAATTCTAAAATCCCTCAAATGTCTCTTTCATCTTCATTTGGGGACAAGAAGTTCTTTTTTGAGGAAATTTTTTCATCCCCCAAGGTACCTCAAAGGTACTTGTCCTTCATCCACCTCATGTATTTCTCTTCCACCTCGTGTACTTCTCTTCCACCTCATTTACACATCATTCCACCCTAAGACATCTCACATTCCACATGTTAAGATGTAAGGGCTTGTGAGTCTTCAACTCACCATAGCCCTTCATCTTGATCTTGTTGGATCAATCTCAACCGTTGAATTCTCTAGAGAATTCCAATTATCTTATAAATACCACCTCATTTCTCCCATTTGGGGGATCAAATCTTTTGCTACGAAACTCTTGTCAATTTGCCATTTGAGCTCTCATCTCATAATCATCATACCC
Organism: Sequoiadendron giganteum; assembly: GCA_007115665.2. Taxonomy (NCBI): domain Eukaryota; kingdom Viridiplantae; phylum Streptophyta; class Pinopsida; order Cupressales; family Cupressaceae; genus Sequoiadendron; species Sequoiadendron giganteum. Next base: position 237,150,596 of record CM021101.1, read on the forward strand.
TCATCCATCTTGTATATCATTTTGCACATTCAACATAGCTTGTCATCCAAGGAGCACACAACTCTTCAAGAATCAAAGGGCCAACCAAGGAAGGAGAAGCATAAAGGTATAACCAATTTCAATTAATTGTCATCTTGTTTTTATGCTTATCTTGCCTTAGGCTAATCATTGAGGTGCCCTTTTATTATGTTATCTCCTCTTATTGCATCATTTAGCATCTCATCTTAGGACTTGACATTTTTATTAGAATCACAAGTATATTGTAAATAAAGTAGTACTATGTATATTTTTCTTATATTTCATTGGAGTTGGTGCTCCTATATTTCTCATTGGAGTTGGTGCTCTTGTTCTTCATTTAGAGTTGGTGGTCTTGTTTTATCATTGGAATTGGTGCTCCTAAGCATATTGTATTCAGTGAGAATTTGGTCAGTGAGACATAATGGTGGACACATTGTGAGGATTATATTGGTTCTTAAAACCAAACCAACTCACACAGTGGTTTTTCCCTTTCTAGGGTTTTCCAATTATAACACGTGTGTCATGGTGATCTTTATGTGTTTCTATTGAAGTTTGTGCTTCTCAAAAGGTAAATTTGTTTAAATTTTTTTTGTACATCACTGATTCACCCCACTTCTCAGTGATATTGAGTATTCAAATAGAAGTAACATTGGGGGAAGTCAAGAATTAGGACAAGGTACTGAGAATGTTGAAGCTAAGTTGGACCGCATCTTGTCTATAATGGATGAAACAAGAACAAGGATAGGAAACCTCAAACAAGAAGTAAGGGGTAAAGAAAGGGAGGAACACGAAGTCCCAAGTAATGATGACGAAGTTCCTAACAATAAAGAATAAGGGGATAATTCTTGTGATCACACCCATTCTAGTGAACATGAGGGTGAGTAGTCATAGTAAAAGTCTAATGGAACTAAAAGGAAACGACTGGCCGACAAGCTATCTCGTGACATGAAGAAGATCATGACTCTAAATTTTGAAGGTAGTGTTATTAGGCATGCGACTGGAGCATGGCTTACAGATATGGAAAAGTACTTTGAGATTAGAAATTACTCTAAAGTCACTAAAGTCATATGAGGAGCTTTCCAGTTGGTAGGCGACACATCTAACTAGAGGATGAATAAGAAGATGGAGCTAGGGATCAGTTCCTTGAGGCTGATATGGAGCGAATTTGTAGAGAAATTTTGAAAATGGTGGTTAATACAAATCTTCTACAATCAAAATCTCATTGATTTATAGAATCTGAAGCAAGGAGATTCTTTAGTGAATAAATATTGGGAAAATTCCACTCACCTCCTAAGGTACGTACCCATGTACCAAAAGGATGAGCGATTTCAAATAAGGAAATTTATTATGGGTCGTAATGCCCAAATTAATGGTGAAGTAGACGTACATGGACCTACAACCATGGAATTGGTGTATGAAAAATCTATTAAGCAGGAACAAAAGCTTAAGTCTATTTCAAGCTCCAAGGAGACCTAATGAAGCAAGGGGATAAGGGACACCAAAAAAATTGGAATGAGCCAAGAAGAGATCGAAGAGGAAGCAACAACAACTATAACAACTTCAAAAATGTTGGTGGAAATATTAATAACTCAAATAGACTTGTGAAAAAGAGAGGACCATTGAAAGGATGTTATACATGTGGGGAGATCACTTTGCTAATCAGTGTCCTAGCAGGTTGAGAAAATCTCAACCATATGGGAATCCTCTTCCTTCACAACAAGCTACATTCTAGAAAAGGATACATGTTACAGTAGACAACCGATAAGTAGAGTACAAAATTACTTTGGTAGAAGTCTCAAGTACTTTGTCTGACATTCCTATCTCAATTTTAATAGATATTGGTGCCAAAAAGTTTTGTATTTCTCTTAGAATAGCAAGTCAAATATCTAGAAAGGTTGGTTTAATTGAAAAACCTTGGGTTGTTGAGTATGCAAACTAGGCAAGAGAAATGGTGAGTCACTATTTATTTGAAGCAAGGGTAGAACTTCCAAGTTTCTCTATGGAGGTGAATTTGTACATATCTCTCTTAGGATCTTATGATGTCATCTTAGGAATGAATTGGTTATGGAATCATAGAATTAAAGTGGATTTCCATGCTAAAACCATAGAATTATTAGATGATCTAGGTAACCAAGTTTCATTGCAAGGATCACCTAAAGAAGTGAAACTATGACATATTAAAGTTGTGCAAATGCATAGGGGAAAAAGAAAGGTTGCCAACTTTTCATAGTAAAAATGGAAAAAAATGAGGAATACAAGGAAGTCATCCTTTAGGATGATGTTATGTATTATAAACCTCAACATTCTCCAGAAGTTGAAGAAGGAGAAGTGGTGGAAACAAGGAAATCGGATATGGAGAAATATCTTGTCCTACAAAAATTTGTGGATGTATTTCTAGATGAACTACTTGGATTGCCTCCCATGAGAGTGTTTAATTTATCCATTGACATAGTCCATGGGTTAGAACCTATATCAAAAGTACCATATAGGATGACCATAATAGAATTGATGGAGTTGAAGGCACTATTAGAAGAATTATTGTCTAAAGGACTAATAAGACCCAATGTTTCACCCTGGGGAGCGCCAGTGATCTTTGTAAAGAAGAAAGATGGTACACTATGCTTGTGTATTGACTATCGGTTGCTTAACAAAGCAATGGTAAAGAATAAATATTTGTTGCCACATATCGATGATCTCTTTGATCAAATGGAGGGAGTGGAAGTGTTTTCAAAGATTGATCTATGTTTTGGATATCATCAACTAAGAATCAAGGATGAAGATATTTTCAAGACAAATTTCAAGACTAGATACAGGCATTACAAGTTCATATTCCTACCTTTTAGACTCACAAATGCACCAACAACATTCATGAACCTAATGAACAATGTATTTGGAGACTGCTTAGATAGGTTTGTGTTGGTTATCTTGGACAACATCTTAATATACTCCAAGAATGAAATGGAGCATCACAAGCATCTAGAGATTGTGCTTCAATGATTGAGAGAACATAAGTTGTATGGGAAACTCTCTAAGTATACCTTCTTCCAAAAAAGGTACAATATCTGGGTTGTTGGCAACACAAGGGTAGACAACTGAGAGGGGGAGTGAATCAGTTGTCACAATATTTCAAACTTATTAACTTATTAACCCTTATTCTTAGATCTGATTAATAACCATGAAAGCATAAATCAACAACACATCAGAAATACACATAACACCAAGATTTTTGCATGGAAACCCTGTTAGGGAAAAACCACGGTGGAGGTTAATCCACAAGTTTATACTTTATTAGAAGTATAAGAAGAATAAATGGGGAATGCACATGCATTCAGACACACTACCTAAAGATCACTGCTCAAATACAAGAGGTTTACTGCCCAAGGGAAGACTCATCATCTTATAGAAATATTTAGATTAAATCCATTTGAAGATCTTGAACTCAGAAAGTAGCATCTACTAATGCCTGATTGCAGATCCGGTTAAGCACATGAACACTTCTTCACAATATGCTCTACCTTCGAATGATCTGGTCTTTATTCATGCATAACACTCACACACTTTGCAACATACATGTCTCAAATGAGATAAACAATCGCTCATATATATCCACAACAAGTAATTACATCGCTTCATGTTGACCTCAACAAAATAATAAGATGAATACAAATTGTCGGCCCAAAACAATAAAGATTATTAATGTGAATCTACCAAGGTCGACCACAACATATTAGAGACCCAAAACAATGTCCTTGAACACAAAACACCTTCAAATATTTTTCCTCGAAGATCCACAACATGCTATAATCACCCTATCGACCATGAACATGAAAAATATGAACACGCAAGAGAAAATCATCGACCGCGAGCACAACGATCAATGCGGACTTGCAACACAGATAGAGCATGATCTAGAAACATCCACAAATACTACAAGAGCATACACAACAACCTAGATTACCAGAATCAAATTATCTTCTTCCAGGAACACCAACTACAGTAACATAATAACTATCGAAACACAAAAACTCATAACTTGCTTAAATATTCATGCACACCTCTGAAAATTTTAGTGGATAAACTAGATAGACTTGAAAACAAACCCTTTAATCTATAACTTCTCATTGTTAACATACTGAAATTTCCATCATACTGATCTTCACTACTTCACAAATAACCTGCAACTTATTTTATTACAATTTTCTCAATATCCTCGACATATACAGTCTCAAAGATATTAATGCTAATAGTGTTGACATCAATGACAACCACATGTCAGCAACACAACCAAAACATCCAACATGAGTCATGTAATTTCAGCTAATGGGATTGCAGTTGATCCAACAAAGATAAAAGTAGTGTTAGAGTGGCCAGTGCCCAAGAATGTGCAAGAAGTTAGACGTTTTATGGGTTTGGTTGGTTATTATCATAAGTTTGTTGCAAAAATTTCAAGAATAGATTTTCTCATCACTTCTTTGTAAATGAAAGGAAAGAAGTTTAACTGGACAAAGAAATATCAAGTGACATTTTATCTACTCAAAGAAAAGTTGACCACGACTCCGATACTGAAGGTACCAAATTTGGATGGTAACTTTATTGCTATCCCTGATGCTTTAGGAGAAGGATTGGGTGGAGTATTAGTGCAAGAGGGACGAGTCATATCATATGAGTCAAGGAAGCTAAAGACCTATGAAAAAATCTATGCTTTGGATGATTTAGAGTTAATTATAGTTGTTCATACATTACAAATGTGGGGAAACTATCTATTGGGGAAACCATTTGAACTCTAGACCAATCACCATGGTCTCACGTATTTGTTTACCCAACCTAATCTTAATGCAAGGAAAAGAAGGTGGTTGGAATTGATATGCGACTATGATTTCAACATAAATTATATCAATGGGAAGGAGAATCAGGTTGCCAATGCTCTAAGTTGTAGGAGGCATATCTCCTCGATGGTATTGATTCAAACTAACTTTAAAAGTTAAGTGCTCCAGGAATCGAAGGGTGATGAGTTATATGAAAAATTCAAGCAAGCACTCTCGAATAATTTGCAAGATCAAAGGTACAAAGGATATCACCTTGAACCTAATGGATTATTAAGGTTTAAAGGGAGAATTTATGTACCTCATTCTGGAGAATTGAGGAACTTGGTATGGAAAGAAGTTCACAATACACCATATTCAAGACATCTTGGTGTAACCAAAATTTTGGTTGATGTTAAGTCATTATATCTTTGGGAGGGTATGAAAGGGGATGTTGCAAGGTTTATAGAAAGTTGCTTAGAGTGTCAAAGAATTAAGGTAGAGAATCATTATCTTGCATGTCTTTTATATCCACATGAATTTCCAAAAATTAAGTGGCAAGTCATTAGCATAGACTTTGTGCAAGGACTACCTATGTCAAGGAATACAACTAATGCCATTCTAGTAGTGGTGGATGAGATCACTAAGGTAGCTCACTTTATACCAGGAAATATGACTGATGGAGCTCATGTAATAGCTCAATTTTTTTTTCAAGATATATTTAGATTGCATGGGATTCCTAAGAAAATTGTATTTGATAGGGATGCTCGTGTGACATCTAAATTTTGGTAAACCCTATTTTTTACACTTGGAATGAAATTGAGTATAAGTTTTGTGTATCATCCGAAAATGGATGGACGAACTAAAAGGGTAAACCAAGTGTTAGAGGACCTACTAAGGATGGATTGCATGGATCAACAGTAAAAATGGGAAGATTACCTATAATTGGTTGAGTTTGCATATAATAACTCTTATCATTCTGCGATCAAGATGGCTCCATTTGAAGCATTATATGGTAGGAAGTGTCAAACTCCTATAAGTTGGGACAAGCTAGAAGATAGGATAAGCCTTAGGCCAGAGATGTTATCTAAAATGGAGGAGAAAGTTGGTATTATTAAACAAAGGTTAGCAGAAGCTAATGATAGGTAGAAAATTTATGTTGATGCCAAGCGGATGCCCAAAAAATTTTGGGTAGGAGAAAAGGTTTTATTAAGGGTCAAACCTCATAAGAGTTGTAACAAGTTTGGAAATTCATCCAAAGTAGATGCACACTAGGTAGGTCCTTTTGAGGTTCTTAAAAATATCAACCATGTTGCATATAGGATTTCTTTGCCACCAGCTCTTGCCAAGATGCACAATGTTTTTCATGTCTTGTATCTTAAAAAGTATATACCAAGCGATAACCATGTTATTGATTGGAATGCTTTACAAGTACAAGACCCAAGAGTGGTAATAATAAAGCCTCTCATGGTGCTTTGAACACATAATCTCCACTTTCATAATAGAGAGGTTTTGCATTGCAAGGTCCAATGGGATTAGTATGAAAAATATTTTACCAATTGGGAAGACTATGCTAAGATGAAGTAGAAGTCTCCACAAGTATTGCTAGATTTTGAAAACTCTTGAAAATAATGATGTTTTGTAATGCGATGCTTTAAGGATGATTTGTGTTTTATATTTTATATTATGTCCATGTCGATACTTAATAATCATCGGGGACGATGATTTTCAAGGGGGGAATATGTTACACCCCAAGTGATATTACCTATTTACTATTACCTTGTTTGGTTAAATTGCTTGAATAAATGAACGAGTTTACGAATCTTTACATGAATGTGTTTTATAAATCTATATATGAATGCATTTTATGAATATTGAATGGAAATATGATGAATGAATGATTGATGCAATTTGATATTTTATAATGATTCTAACTATGAAATATATGATGCATATGATTATGTTGTGATTAGCAAACTATTGTTATGATGTGCTAAGTTGAGTGTAAGAACATGTTCAAACCTCTAGAAGAGAGGGGAAGTATCACTCGGGAGAAGAAATTAGTTTAGTAACCTATAATGAGCCTAACTGAGCATTCACACACTCATGCCCTAGTTGGTCTTAGTGAGTCAATTCAGTTTTGGGAAAAGGTAAGTAATATTTGGTTTAGATGTGAATGTTGTGATTAATTCTTGATTTCATGAGAAATTCCTTCCTTGTGTGGTTATTATTGTATCAATGAGATATATGCATAAAATGTATATATATGTATATATGTACCTATGTATGGTACTAGACTCATACATGTGATTGAATATGTAAATGAGTATACATAGGTAGACGTACCTACGCATGCTAATGGATAGATTACCCATATGCATGGGAATACTGATGGACTAAAGGTGAGATGTATATATATATTCAATGTATATTTCGATTGATGGTTATGAGTATGAGTGCTTTTATAAAGATATTGAAATGGTATTATACATATATATATATATATATCATATATGTATAAATAAATATAGTTTTGTTCGGTAAATCACTGCTAAGGGGCAACACCCTCAACACTTTTGACTGGAGTTATGACCTAATGAGGCCACATTTGGGGGACCTCATCCCTGCCATTTCAAACTACCACCACCATATCCACCATTGCCACTGCAACCACTTCCTTTGTTGACCCTGTCATAGCGCCCGCCAAACTCGACCGTCATTCTACCCCCTCTCCTCATGCACTGAATGATGTTGCTTTCGCCCTGTGAAAATCCCATTATCCATCATGGGATTTGAACCTTAGATAACCCAACTTTTTCCCTTGCAACTTGATTGTTGCACTACAGGGTCAACCCCGTATAAATTAATATAGTACATATATATTAATATATTTATATATAATCGTATATATACATATACATGTAATATTATTATTATTTATTATATTTATACATATGATTATTATTCAACAATTAAATGTATTTGATAAACTTTATGAAATAAGTATATATTAGTATATGGATATATATTCTAGTGGATATATATTATATGTATACATATATTATAATATATATATACATTCTAGTGGATATATAAATGTATGTATATATATATGTATATGTATATGTATACGTATATAGATATGTATATATATGTGTATAATATAAATACATATACATATACATATATATGTATATATATGTATATGTATATATATATACATATATATACATATATATATGTGATATAAGAGTGATTCGCTACACACGGGTCTCTTTATTCTCAAGATATCACCAGGGAATGAACTACCCTTATACACCTCAACTAGAATGAGTTGATAAAACTATAAAGAAATATACCAAAGTTACCTCAGACACAGAGAGAGTGAAGATTCAAGATCTCTGCATTAGATGAAAGACCTCTCAGCTAAAAGACATCGGTGCGGTTTTAGAATGCCAGCGCGACCCACTAGCATCCTAAGCTACAAGAAGCTTAGGAGTTCAAGTGGGCAGAACCAAGTTTCACCTCCAAACTCAGGGAAAGGGCGTGCTAGATCAAATAACCAAACAAGAAGTTAGATTCTAGAATGAACACAAAGAGTCTTGGAGAGATTTTACCTCATACCAGGCATTCAGATCTTTTCCCCAAGCTTCACGTCACAACCCGGACACAAAAGATCAAGGGAGAAAGGTTGGGGCTGTATAGGGGTCTGCCTCAGTCAGACACCTATTTTTGTGTTCCCACCTCCATAGACAACTAATTTTGGAAAGGAGTGTAAACAAAATGCACTTTAGAGAAGAGCCCACACCACAAAGTAGTAAATGAACAAGTAGGAAAGAGTGTGTGAGAGAGAGAGAGCGTTACCCATGGGTCAAGATCCTCTTCAGTGCACACGGGTGGGCTAAGTTCTTGCTTGAGAGTTTTAGTTGTTGGAGGTACCTCAGTTTGACATGGCTTCGCCTGTCAAAGTGTTTCTATCAAGGATGAAGATAAACCAAGACTAGAGAAAATGGTAGTAGTGTTTGAACCAATGACTTCCAACCCCAAAATGAGAGCAAGAAAGGGGTTTTTCATGCATGCAAAGGTGACAAAGAGTTGTTACATCCAAGACCTAACTGCTAGGACATGTGTTGGAAGGGTCAGGATTCCAGATTCCTCATTTCAAACTCAAAAACTGTGAGGACAATAGAGCACCACGCAAATTTCCGCGCCCCATGCAGGCATCCAAGGCCTAGATTTTTAGGAAATGTATTGTCAGGCTTCTATCACTCTGCCACAAGTTCACATGGATTCATAATCATGAAATTTTGACTCATGGGATTTTGTCATTAATATTCTTAGGTGTCAAAATGCTAGGCAAGATGCAAAAATGTGGAATTGCCCCTAGGTGAAATTTTATGACATTACTTTTTGCCCCCACTTTAGTGGGCTCAATTTTGGAAAAAATCAACCTCACTAAAGTAGAGAGGAAAAATTTAACCCAAATTTTGAATTTTACAAAACTATGTGTCGAGAGAAAAGGGACCGCAAAGGCCACTGAGGTCGAGCTAACTAGTACCGAGGATGCCCAAGCTCAACAACAATGACAAAATGGTCGTGAAAGATCATTCAAAACTTCCACCTGCAAAACCTAAATTTTAGGTCATCTTTGAAAACAATGAAAGAAGCTACCATGAAGAGAAGAATGATCGAGAAGATATCATTGATTTAAAGGAAAAATATGATCAAGAGGTGACTATATGCCCCCTCCTAAGTTTTCCCTAGCATAGTGGGGTAAAATCAGATGAAATTGAGGAACCATAAACTCTAAGGAAAATGGGCCCCAAGGGGCCTATATATACCTAGGTGGGCCCCTAGAAGGGTCACTTTCACTATTCACTACGAGAAAATTGTTGACTTTTGTGAGAGAAATTTCAAAAAAATGTCGAGCAGGATGGAGTACAAGGCACCAAGGATGGAGCAACTAAGCGAGGACATTGTTGAGGGCCACAAGGTGGACCAGGTAGGCCTCTAAGCCTCGTTTATTGTGTAATTTAGTTAATTTTTAGCATTTTTCTAGTCGGTGAGGTGCGCAAGCGTCCTTTTTCTGCACTCACATCTCCAATACGCGTTGTCATCCCTACTCTATGCCGAGGTCTTGAGTCTGCGTTGTCATCTTGAAGACACGCTGGTGTCTTCAAGCGGCCATAGCGGTTCAATACGAATACGTGGCGCGTAGACATTTGTGTGACACACATATGTCTTTAACTAATTTTTTTTTGTTTTATGATAGAAGGATGTTCTGATTTAGAATTTTTTTCACCTTTTTGTAGGAGTACCTTGAGATCCGGGAGCATGTAGGAGGGCGAGCATACCGACTCGTCTGTGGGAAGAGGGACCGTCTAACAGAGGATGAGGTCACACATCTTGAGCGAGTCGGTCTCTGACATGTATTCACCATGCCAAAGATGAGATATCACGAGAGGATTCTTACAACCTTGATGGAGTGGTGGGATGCCACTACTTCATCTTTCCAATTACCTTGCACGGAGATGACCATCACGCTCGAGGACATTTATCGGATCCTCAAACTACCCATCCACGGACGATGGGTGGCCCTAGACAATACCCGATCAGCGTGAGAGCGAAGTGAGGGCGTCCTCTACTACTCATGGAGGATAGACAATGATGACATAGGCCACATATACATGCACTGGTATGACTAGGCGAGGACCATCACATTATTGTTATGTCAGGTTATGGTATTCAATGTTGCCTTTCAGATTACTATAGATGGGCGAGGCTCGCACCTGCACAGGGGCCTCATCCATAATATTAAAGAGATGGTTGAGCATCACACTTTTTTTGCTTGGGCGTGCAACATGTTAGCGTACCTCTATCAAGAATTAGGGCGGTACGTGCACTATGAGTTTCACAGCTTTATTATGTGCACACTTTTGCAGGTGTGGGCTTTCCCCCACATCATGTGCACCTTGCCAATCGGTATTCCCTAGTGATGACCGTATGAAATTCCCATGGCCCACTAGTACGACATGACAGGCCAGTGGAGGTTTGGTGACTTACAGTTTTGGTGGCTACATTTTGACACTGTTTTTGCAGATGAGGCTCGGTGGAGACCCTAACGATTTTTTTGATGGGTATACAACAACAAGTACTTGAGGAACCTAAAACAAGACCGATATTTGATAGGTCACCATGATTTCATCTTAGTACCTTATTACTGGAGTCGACTCATGTGGCAGCATGGCCATCCCCAAACCATTCCACCAGACATGCCCACCTACACTAGGGCCCATAGGAATGCAACAAGGGTAGGGGATCACCCTCGCCCCACCATTACCGATGTTGTCCCCTCTGATGATGATGAGACTAACCAAGATCTGCTAGCCATAGTGGTGGTAGATATTGTCGAGGTAACTGTAAATTTTTCATGGTGGTGGGAGAGGCATCGTCCTACTCCTGTGTTTGGTGAGGGCACCCTAAGGGGAGACCTTGGTCCATAAGAGGATTTTCCTCACCAACCTCCACAAGATAGGTGAAGAGGGCACCAATAGGCTAGCGCAAAGGAGGAGGTGGCACCTGCGAGACTGAGGTTGCAAAAGAGATTAGATCCCCTCGTAGCCACCCCAGTCTTGTCAGCACCACCATTTCCTACTGTTCCAACAACAACAACCTTAGTGTCATCGGGGATAGTCGTTGATGTCGATGGTGTGGGTCCCAACACCGACCCTCACCCCGATCCCACATGGCAATCTAGGGATCGAGGTATACATAGTACATCTTTTATGTTTCTATGCTTTTGATTTTTCTATTTATGATACATATATATACGTTGTGTGATATTGATTTTTGTTTCTTTCTCTGTGATTGCAGAGGATGTGCAAGGAAGGATTGGGTTGATGGATTAATGTATTTTGGAGGTAGCCCCTGTCATGTTGATCTAGGGGATAGTTCTTGAGGCCTACCGACCGGTATTTGCAGGGTGGCATGCCCCCACTTTTGATTCAGTGGCACGTTTGAGGACTGCCTACGATGAGTAGGGTGTAGAGATCATGTATTTGCCTACAGAGCTGACGAATCTTTGAGGACAAGTGACCAAATTTTTGGGGAGCTACAAATAGCACTCGCCAAGCGAGACATGGTAGTGACGAGGGTTGATGCCACTGAGCAGGTGTATGATACCCTTCAAAGCCGCATTCATGACCTCGATAGGTAGACAACAACTGTGATCCTGAAAGATGCTCAACAGTTGCAGCAAGAGCTAACCTAGGCACATATGACCATTTTCTCACTGCAGGGGGAGATTAGAGGGGTGTGGGTAGCTATGTCTGCATCACACTCTCATCGATCCCACTCCATGACCATCGTGCAACCCCTCCCAAGGTTACCAAAGCAACAACCAGAGCTAGAGGGCTTCAGGAGCCATACACCACATGGATAGGAGCTTATCATTTTTGTAGTGAGATACACATACATATATACTTGTAGATATTTTTGTATAGACATATATTCAACAACCACTTGTTTTTTATAGTAGTGGACTGATACATGTACATGACATTCAATTCACACATGGATGTATATATAGACATATATGTTTTGATATCATGACATTGTTTGTGTATGTTTTCTATTTTCATGTATGTTCATGCTATGGATGTTATATGTTTGTATGGATGTATTTTTACATTAGATGCTAATTTAATTTAATAAACACACTTGGTGGTATGTTAATTAAATTCAATGATGATCTAATTTCTTTAAAAATAAATGTAATGTGATGTATGGATACATAGCATAGTCGGACACATGTATGTATGTTTTATTTCACACACACACACATGGTCATGTCATAAACACAAAAAAAAAATCCATAATGTGTGAATGAACAATGTCAGCATCTGTAGTATTACTTCCCCTTAGGGAGAACACCAAACATGTGACATATTAGAGTGTTATGCATAATATCGATGAAGATGCATCACATTAACGACTTCTTTTGAAGGCGTCCCACCCATAGACAATAATCTATAGGCACCCAAACCATACAAATAAATTACAATGTAAGGACCTAATCAGTTAGGACTAAATTTCCCTTTCTGATCAGGCGACACATTTATATTTCGTTGGTTTTCTCAGAGAACCAAGTCTCTTAGCTTAAAGGTTCTAGGAAGCACACTCTAATTATATTGTCTTGATAATGATCGATAATAAGCTTTAAGATGATCGAGGGCCTATAAACAACGCTCGTCAAGCATCTCCAACTGATGCAAATAGTTAATTCAGTAGGTTTCATCATCAATTAACCCTCTAAGGGAAACTCATAAGGACAAAATTTCCAACTCCAAAGGCATGATAGCTTCGACACCATACATGAGGTTATAAGGTGTGGTTCCCATCATCGTACAGACACTTGTTCGATAGGCCCACAAAGTGTATGTTAATTGAATATGTCAATCTTTACCGTGCTTATTAACTATCTTACGAAGAATGAGTTCAAGATTTTTGTTAGACGCTTCTACTTGACCATTTGATTGTGGATAATACGGTGTATAAAATGTATGTTGAATATAAAATTTCTCCAAGAACTGCTTCACTTCCTTGTTCTTGAATGGTGTACCATTATCGGAAACAAGTGTAGTAGGCAGTCCAAAATGAGAAATAATGTTGTTCATAAGAAAACTATAGATAGTTTCAGTATTCGTGGATTAGAGTGGGATAGCTTTGACCCATTTTGTGAAATAATTTGTAGCGGTAATAATAAAGGTGTGTCCTTTGGAAGAAGGAGGTGATATTTTTCCAATGATATCCAACCCCCATTTTGCAAACGGCCAAGGAGAAGTTTGATTTTGTAACTCTTAAGTAGGAGCATGAATAAGATGGTTGTGTTGTTGACATTGAAGGAACTTTCTGATAAAATCAAAGGATTTTTGTTCCATCATTTTCCAATAGTATCCCATGTGTATCAGTCTTCTTGCTAGGGGCTTACCATCAAAAATTCCACACTTGAAGCCCGAATGGGCTTCCTTAAGGGCAAGGGGTATTTCCACCTTACTGAGATACCTAAGAAGCAAACCATTATAGGCCTTTCGATAAAGAACATCGGATAAAATGACATAACGCGCTGAAATCTTTCGTATACGAGTGCAGTCATTTTTCATCACATCATCGAGAAAGTTTCCAGTCTTTAAGTAATTGTAGATATTAGAGAACCATTCTCCCGAGTCTCGATGAAAAAATACAAGAGAATCAAGTTTGGGTTGATTGGAAACCACTAGGGCTCGCATGATCTGATCCACGAAGTGGTATTCTTTCGTATCCTCTTCTGAAGGTACCAAGGAAGCAATGCTTGCCATGGCATCAACATGTTTATTTTCTCTCCTAGGGACAATGTCTATCGTGAAAGAAGACAACTGATTGAGAAAATACAAAGTGAGGTCTTGGTATCGAGACAAACTACTTTGTTTAGCTTGATAAGTTCCCGTAATCTAATTCACAACAAGCTCAGAATTGCCTAGTATATGAAGATGTTTGATTTTTAGTGCAATCGTGACACACAAGCCTACAATAAGAGCTTTGTACTTAGTGATAATATTGGTATAAGGAAAATCTAATTGAAAGGATAGAGGGACCAAATTTACTTTGAGGGATATCAGGACCACACCCACTCCAAAACCAGTCTGACACCTTGATCCATCAAAATACATCTTCTATTTGAGGTCATAGTTAACCATGAAAATATTCTCATCAAGGAATAGATCCAACCCAGGGAAGGAGTGAGATGAGGGAGTGTCCACCAATTCATCAGTAATCGCTTTACTCTTTATTGATTTATGAGTAACAAATTTTATATCGAACTCATAAAGCAACATAACCCACTTTGCTAATCTCCTGACAAGGTCAGTGCTAGAGAACAAATGTCTTAAAAGATCAAATTTTACTATGATGTGTGTTTCAACACGGAGAAGGTAGTGCCTCAACTTCTAGGTGGTGTATACAAGAGTGAGGCATTGCTTCTCCATGGAGGAATAACGAGTTTTGTAATTGACTAGGACACAACTAATGTAGTAGACTACTCTCTCTTTTCTTGTGTTTATCATACTGAGCTAGCAAGGCTGCCGAAGCGTATGATGACATAGCAAGGTAAAGCAAGAAGGGCCTATCTTGCATAGCCAACATCAATACGAGAGGATTGGCCAAATAAGATTTGATTGATTCAAAGGTTTTCTGACATTCCTCATCCCATATGAAGTGAACATCCATTTTCAATAAACGAGTGAAAGGGAGGGTACGATTAGCCAATTAAGATATGAATCTACAAATTTCCTGAATCTTCCCTTGTAGACTTTGCAACTCAGTAATATTCCTCGGTGGAGGCATGTTAACAATAGTGTCGATTTTATTTGTTTCGACCTTGATTTCATAGTGAGAGATTATGTACCTCAGAAGCTTGCCGACATCTACATCGAAGACACACTTATGGGGATTGAGTCTCATCTTGTAGAGCCGAAGACTTTAGAAGATAAGGTAAAGGTTTTTGACATGATCTTGACAAGTTACATATTTTTCCAAGATATCATCGACATAGTCCTCTAAGATCTTATAAATTAAATTGTGAAATATCAGGGTCATCGCCCATTTGTAAGTTTCTCCTGCATTCTGTAAACCAAAGGGCATGACCACATAGTAGAAAGTACCCCAAGGGGTAGTGAAGGTTGTCTTGTACTGATCATCCAGGTTAATGCGAATATGATTGTAACCTAAGAATCCATCCATAAAATATAATAATGCATGGCATGTAGTTGAGTCCACAATCATATCTATATTAGGTAACAAAAAATCATCTTTAAGAGAAGCCTTATTAAGGTCTTGAAAGTCAACTCATATGCGGATATGGCCATCAGGCTTACTGGAGGAAACTATATTCAAAATTCGGGGGAGTAGTCAATTAGACGGATAAAACTTGCTTTCAACAACTTTTCTATCTCAATCTTGACCATCAAAGCTACCTTGGGATTGATCTTTCGAATTTTTTGCCTAATCGGCCTGGCGTCGGGACATAAGATGATATTGTGAACCACTACAGACTCATCAATACGAGGCATATACTCATACGTCCAAGCAAAGATATCAGGGTGAGAACATAAGAGGTCAGAGTGTTTGTCTGCTTCTTTGAAAGAGAGACACTTCCCGATCTTGATTACTTTTTCTGAAGATTTAGGATCCACCGAAACTCAAACAATATCCCCTTTAAGGAGAGGATTGTGGTCTTCAGGATGGGAAATCAAAATTTCATCATTGACGTTAGATAGAGGGTCTTCCTCATCAACATTCAAAATAGATTCTCCAAAGTATGCTTGTTTATGCAAGCGATACGGAAATCGTTTCTTGTGGTTATAAGGAGGCAACAGGGAATAAGCACCTAGAAATTATCCTAATGCTTCATATGAAGAGAAGACATCCAAAGGAACTTTCTCAACCTTCCCCCTTCCCTCTACCAACTTAGGATAAACCAAGCTCAAGGGCTTGACTGAAATCATATTAACACTCCACCAAAGTTTTTGTTTACACTACTCGACAGAAAATCCCAAACCCAGATAGCGTTATCGTGGCTCAAACTAGATAGGGACCTTGATTCCTTGTTGGATATGCCCTAGGCCTTTCTTCCCATAGCCATATCGAGAGGCGAGTTCATATCCAAACCCATAGTTAGCTTGTAAAATTTTAGGAGGTGGCGACTCCATGTAGAGTGTCACATTCCACAAATGGATGTCGAAAATTTCTATGAGAGCATTTCCACTTTCTTTACTCGATTCAAAAACATTAACCTCCTTCGTAGGAGCGGGGTTACTTTCCCTGGCAGGGGGAGGACCGATGTCCTAGATAGGATTACACTTCTCTTCCCTAACGGTAGTGTCACCCACCTTTTCATCAGCAGAACCTGGAAATTCAATACCAGAGGGGTTTGACTTATACTCTGCAATAAATAATTTAGAGAAATTAAAGGAACCCCAATCATTGCCTAGGAAATTATTTGATTGAGAAGACAAAGGGGAAGACAGGGGAGACTTAGGATCTTCTATTTTGGGCGGCTCATCTTTGTCGATACTCACTCAAGGAATGACCTTTGTGGAGTGTATAGACAAAGAATATGCCATAGCATCAACAGTTAAGAATGGAATATAATTCTTGAGAGTGGATGCAACTGCAGCACGATGAGAAACGACTAGAAAACAAAGGTGCACAACTTCTAGATATGCTTTAACCGTAACCACCCGATTATTAGTGACAAACTTCAAAGAACGATGTAAAGTAGAAGTCACGACACCCATAGCATGGATCCAAGGTATCCCCAAGAGAAGATTGTACGATAGGGGGCCAAGCATTACATAAACCAACGTAGGCAAGGTAACAGGGCCTAGCTGCAAAGTTAGTATTATCGTACCTAGAGCTTGGTGGCCAACATTATCGAACCCATGAATATACGAGGAAGAAGTCGCTAAAGAAGATGAATCAAATTTAATTTTAGGAAATAGGTCCATACTGCAAATGTTGAGAGTTGAACCAATGTCAACAAGAGTATGCCTAATACTGATGTTATTAAAGTTAATTATAATCATCAAGAAATTTGCTTGCTTCTACACATCCGGAGGTGGGATTTCTTGCGGGTGTAACGTAATATTCGGCGAATCCACTTGAATATGTGTCAGCAATGCATTAACATCCATAGGCCTAGCAAAGGTAGTCAAGAGAATATTTTGTATGGCTTCCTACAACATCTCTTGATAAACCAAAGCGATCTAAAGCAAGTCCTAGAGCGAGATATTGGTTGGAGTAACGTGAAGTTTCTTGACAAGATCATAATCGTATATATACATATACACATAATATTATTATTATTATACATATGTTTATTGTTCGACAATTAAATGTATTTGATAAAATTTATGAAATAAGTATATATTAGTATATGTATATATATTCTAGAGGATATATATTATATATACATATATACATATATATACAGATATATACATATATACAGATATATACATATATATGCATAAATATATATGTGACATAAGGGGGATTTTCTACACACGAGTCTCTTTATTCTCAAGAGATCACAAGGGAACGAACTACCCTAATACACCTCAGCTAGAACGAGTTGATAAAACTATAAATAAATATACCAAAATTACCCCGGACCCTGAGAGAGTGAATCTTCAAGATATTTGCCTCAGATGAAAGAGATCTCGACTAAAGGACATCAGCATAGTTTCAAGATGCCAACGCGGTGTGTTGGAGTCCTAAGCTTAAGAAGCTTAGGAGTTCAAGCGGGCAGAACCAAGTTTTGCCTCCAAACTTGGGTAAAGGGTGTGCTAGATCAAATAACCAGATAAGAAGTTAGATTTTAGAATGAACACAAAGAGTCTTGGAGAGATTTTACCTTATATTGGGCATTCAGATCTTTTCCCCAAGCTTCACTTCACCAGCTGCACACAAAAGATCAAGGGAGAAAGGTTGGGGCTATATAGGGGTCTGCCTCAATCAGACCCCCGTTTTGGTGTTCCCACCTCCATAGACAACCAAGTTTGGAAAGGAGTGTAAAAAAGGTGTGTGGTGAAAGCAAAACCCGCTTTGGAGTAGATCCCACACCGCAAAGTAGTAAATGAACAAGTAGGAAAGAGTGTGAGAGAGAGCGTTACCCACGGGTCAAGACCCTCTTTGAAGCACATACGTGCACCTTTGATTGCTTGTTTGAGAGTTGTAGTTGTTGGAGGGACCTTAGTCTGGTATGGCTTTTCTTGTCAAAGTCCTGTTATGAAGGATGAAGATAACCCAAGACTAGAGCAAATGGTAGTAGTGCTTGAACCAATGACTTCCAACCCCAAAATGAGAGCAAGGGGTTTTTCATGCATGCAAAGGTGGAAAATATCTGTTACATCTGAGAAATAACTGCTAGAACACGTGTCAAAAGGGTCAGGATTCTAGATTCCTTGTTTCAAACTCGAAAAACTGCCAGGATGCTAGCACGTTGCGCGTACGTTTGCACGTCGCACAGGTGTCCAAGGCCTAGATTTTTTAGGAAACATGTTTTCAAGATTTTGTCGCTCTGCCATAAGTCTGCATGGAGTCATAATCCCAAAATTTTGACTCATAGGATTTTGTCATTAATATTCTAAGGTGTCATAAATGCTAGGCAAGATGCAAAAATATGGAATTTCCCCTAGGTGCAATTATGCAACATTACAATATATAATATATAAGTTGGAAACATTGTGATAGTTACTAAGTGCAATACCTATAGCACTATTCTTAAGTAATGCGTTGGAATGAATAAAGCACATATGAAATATGTGGTGCAGCCTATGGAAACATAACAACCAATACATGAAGTAATATTGGACCAAGTTAACCAAAGTAAGAGGCATGTATGAGTTTGTATGCTGCTGTGAATATGTTTCACTATGAAGTTAATACAATTTTAAAGCCATTTAAAGAAGTCAAACCTGTGTTATTTTATGGGGTGCCAACTTGGGAATGTGGCGCTAATCTGGTAGAGTATGAGATTCTGTCAATAGTAAACTTGGCAACAATATGTGAAGGAAATCGAATTAGGAAACTTGTTTGTGAACTTGTTGTTCATTTGACTCAGTAAGTGAGTCTTTCTATCCCTTATAACAAGTTGACTCGGCCATTAAAATGGAGAGGATTGTTATGTGTTGTAAACCTATGAGTTAGTTTGATGAGTTGTTGCATAAGGATAGAAAGGTGGCATAGATATTATTTTGTTTATAGCCTTCGATTGCTCACAATTTAGTATATATAGAGGTGCTCATTCTACTAATCGCTACGCTTATCAATTCAATTATCTTGATGTTATTTTGTTGTGATATCTGGGTTAGTGAGTTGAGAGCTTGTGAGTTGTGAGTTGTTTTTCTATTTCGTATTTGTGATTATTGGGAGATTTAGTGAGAATTTAGAAGAGGGAAGTCAGGTTGATATTGAAGGAAGTATCAAGCAAGCTTGAGGAATAGAGCTAGGAAAAGTGTTAAATCAATTGGATCAATATACATGCATGCTAGTTTCTATACCTTTTTCATTTATGTTGGAAAGGTTAATTATTTTTGTTAGTATGTTGGAAAATAATGCTTTTGAATATATTTTGATGTTTGTTTATGATTGCATGTTTCTCGGTTATGCATTATGTTGTAGAACCTATCTTATTGGTTATATTTGTATGTGCCCTATTTATGGGAGTTTTTATGAATGCATTGTATTAATACTATACATAGTTTCCATCACTATGTGTAGGATGTCTAACTAGATGTATGTAGCATAAAGTAAGAAGTTGTTAGAATCACTTTGGTAGTAAAGTAATTTTGATTATGAGATGTTAAGTGGGTTATTCCTAGGATTCATCTGATCCATGGGAAAGGGGGTAACCTAGGTATATATTATTAATGGTCATAAAACCAAATTGAGATAGGAAGGCGGGTGAACATGTGACGTCCACTCTAAGTTCTGGGTGATGAATACTTTCGCCAAAGTAGTGTAAGTAGCCACTATTTACATTGTCAGTTTCAATGTGATCTGAGATTACATACTATGGAAGGGATATTCATACATGTAATTTGTAACCACTGTTTGTTAGTTCTAGATATTTAGGACACAACACCAAGCTCAAAAAAGGCTAGTATTACGAGGTTACCAAACGAATCTCTTTGTCGAAGGGTAGGGTCATATTACTAGTTAGGTAGATGTGCGGGGGACTGTAATAAGTCCATGGTTGGGGGAAAAGTGCTTGAGTGATGCTTCTCCTCATCATTTAGCGGCCAATATTTGAGGGGGACTACCTGGATCATTTGTACTTTATATGTAAGCTTGTTTAAGCTATGTATGTAATTTGTACCCATCTCTATGGAAATTGTAAATATGAAATGTCATATGGAAATTATGTATCATCATTACTTGAGTTAATGAAATGAATTCTTTTGTATACGATGGGAAATTTTGAAATATGTTTCAAATATGCATTTATTAATCAAAAGAAAATAAATTTTGTATTGCTCTTAAAGGTTAGATGCATAAACTATTCACTTGTGGGTAAAATATAGAAAAATTACTGTGCAGAACAATGGGCATGTTACATTGATAGCCTTGTGATTTATGGATTCCTTGGGTATGGATCCTAGTAATAATTTTGTGGAACTTTCTAGTTTGTGATTTTCATACCCCACTTTGCATGTTTACATTATGTTTGCATCTTGTAGTGTTTGAATTATGTTAGTTTTTTGTCTTCATCATGTGTGCTTCATGTTTGTCATTGCACCTCATGTATGTGTGTTCCTTTTTATTTGTGTTGTTGTTCCATAGGATCTTGAGCCTAGGTTTTAGCACATCCCCTAAATTCAATGTAATCCTAGCTCTCCAATGTTTGAATAAAAAAACCCTTGGCTTATCCTTAATTTATTGTGAGCATGAGCATAATTTCATACTCTTACTAAAGTGAGGGCTAAATGTAGCATTGTAAATTGTCATTCCTGACAATTTTACGCTAGGTTTAGCTCATCCCTATGTGATTGGACCTAATTGTGCTCTTAAATTGCTCATTTTATAGTCATCTTAAAAAATCAAAATTAAATTAGGAATCTAATATTTAATATTTATTTAACAACGTTAAAAGACCCAAAATAGGTCTGGACTAGTGTGTCGCCGCCCTTGTACACCCTATTTTTTCCCCAATTTAGATATATCATTGTCGATATTTTAACATTTATAAATTTAAATTCATTTATTGGCTTTTGATAATTAATTTTGCGGGAAACCAAATTATTGCATATAAATACAAGTATTTTTCACCATTTGAAATCCTAATGAATTGATGGAGTAAATGAGCGTAATTGAGCATCCTAAAAAATAATCAAGAGCTGAATTAGCAAAATTTATAGTATTTATTATCAGTGAAGATTCATGTTTGTAATGTATCAAATTCATATGTGATTTTATGCATGTTTTATGTTCATTTGTTTGGTGAGTACTAACACTTGTAGGAATTTCGATCAAAAAACCAATTCTCCTTAGATGAGATGAGTACAATGACTTTAGTCCATCAAGGAAAGCATATATGAGTGGAAAGTTACAATACTTATCAATTTATCATTCCTTTTATCCATTTTGCCTTTGCTCGACCAAGAGTAAGCACTCTTTACATCATCATAGTTGTTTTCGAGGTGGAAACACCAAAATGACTCTTATTTGTAGATGACTTATCTGAAGTGGATTTGGGGAAGGACTAAATACCTAATTGCAAGATCAAGCATTCAAGCCTCTTATGTCAAAAAATTAGAACAAATGGAATTAATTATCAATAGACAAAGTTTTGAAGCTGAGTTTAGAAAGGAAGAACCTATAAACTATGACCATCTAAGATCTAGTTTTTATGCTTAAGATCTATACTTCCTATTTTAGGATGCTAGCACCCCTATCCAACCAATTGAGTCCAAATTCATATGCCAAGTTTCTTTGTCTTTGCACTTTATTGTTCTTTAATTCATTTTTATGTTTCAACTCTGCATTTCTATGTAACTGCATCGGTTTTTTATAGCTTCATAGTTGACCTAGGTACACATTTGCATTATCAAATCAAGTTAATCATTAATCATCAATCAACATCAATATCCCCTAAGAAAGAACCAAAACCCTGATCCACCATTTTGGCTCTTCGATTGAGGTTAGTAGCCAAGTGGGCATTTGTGATTATTTTTGGTTCCTTTCCAATGTGCTATAGGAGAAAGTGTGATTTAGACCCTAGATCCCTTTTTCCCACATCACAAGTATTTATTCAAGAAGGTTTCTTAGTTCTAGCTAGGGATTTTCCTTTGCCACATATGTGGGCATGAATATAATGGTGAGTTAGATGAATGTAACAACATTCTAGAATATTTCAAGGCTTGTAATGATATTTTTCACTTTATGTATGAATATATGTAGTTTTGTTATGGATTACTAAGTATGCTTTATTGCAAGATTTATGATCATTTTTGCATGTAAATACATAGCTCCATGTTTTTTTTTTCTAGTTTGTCCTCTTCTCAATATATTGTGAATTTTTCCCAATAATAGGCACCAGTCTAGAACCATGCACCGATTTCACGCCATCAAACAAACATAAATTAGTAGTGTAGTATTAGTTGTATGCTTTCGTGATCATGTGATATAACTAGGGATTTATTCTTAAGTGAACCCTCAATAGATATATTTCTATGTGGGCCATGATTGCACATTTGTATCAGCTATATAGGGGTTTTGAGATGACCAATTATTCTTAGTTCAATGACAATATTTGGAACAAATACATCAAGATGGGTTTGGTTGATATTATTTTATTATTATTCATTTTATGTGATTTCAATACTTGTTAAGGTATACCCTAGGAATACCCTATCGATTCTAAGCTAAACTCGAAGTGTAGGAGATATAACCCAATATTACTAAGTTGGCCTTCAAACCTCCACAATTGTTTGATGGGATTATTGCATGTGCATGATGATAACACTAGCCATGTGAGTGATATTTGGTTTTAGGAAGTGGAGTAGCGATTTCGGGGCCCAACATACATCATTGGCTTTATTTCTTCATAAGGGGAGGAATGTTGTTCGACAATCTTGGACCATATTTAGAGTTCCATGTTGAGCATCCTCTAATAGTGTAGGAGATTGTATATTTATAGGGGTCACTTGACCTTCTCTCTTCATTCTCTTTTATGGGGGGAATTTTTCTTCACATGAGGTTTTTCCCTTCTTCTTTTCTACAGAGCATTTTTCTTATTTTTTCTCTCTTTTGGGAGGAGTTTTGTCTCACTAGGTTTTCTCCTTTTCTCCATTTATTTTATTAAAATAAAAGAGGGTTATTGTGTTTACTTAAATGTATTGTTGATAATATTTTAATTGTTGTCTTGTATGTGGATGACATGTTTATTTCTATTAACAAGTCAATGATTGGTGAGCTTAAACCTTAGTTTTTTGGTGCATTTGATATGAAGAATCTAGGGGAAACAAAGTTAATTTTGAGAATGAAAATCATTAGCGATTGAGTTCACATTAAATATTTATTAGTTAGAGTACATATTCTAACACTATTTTGTGATGAATTTTCTATTCATGATTACAAACTAATTAACATTTATTTACCCACAAGTACTAATATTTCATTGGATATGTGCCCTAAGTTAAATGATGTTGTAGGTGATGTCTATTTAATGTGCCTTATGCTAGTTTTGTTACTAGACTAATGTATACAACACTTTGTATTTGATCATGTGTTATCCAAATAGTGGGAGTTCTTAGTAGGTTTATGTCTAGTCTGGGTAGAGAGAATTGGATTCGTGTTAGGAATTATGTATATATTTGCTAGGGAATTCTAATTATTTCTCATGCTATCATAGTTGTAACTATGTGCACAAGTTATTGGACATTATAAGGCTTTATTGATGTAGATTGGGATGGCAAATTGGATAATTAGAAGTCCACCAAGGGTTAGGTATTTTCTCTATTTGGTGGTGCTACTAGTTGGATGAATAAGAGGCAACCCTTGATTTCTTTGTCTACTATAGAAGCATAGTATATGACTACTACACATGTCTATAAAGAGGTAATATGGTTATATAAACTATGTTTAGATGCTAGTTTTAATTGCAATGTTTAGATTGGATGTATAGTTGGAGTGCTATTTGTTTGGCTAAGACTCCTTGTACCATTCTTGTACCAAGCATGTTAATGTATAGTAGCACTTTATTCATGGGATGATGAAGAATAGTAAGGTCATGTTACAAATGGTAGGCATTTGGGATAATATTATAGATTCATTTATAAAACTAGTGAATATGCATAATTATATGCTTGATTTATTTATGGTTTCTCTTATGTCATTTTAATGTATAATTGCAAATGGAAAATATTTTGATTATAAGGGAAAATAGGTTTTGAAGGGACCCGAAACCCTTTACAACAAAACAAACAAAAAGCTACTCATAGATAAAGACATTGAACCATCAGCAACAACCATCAACAAAATAACAACAACAAAAAATAGAGAACCAACAATAAAAGACATAAACAAAACAAAACACAAAAAGGGACACTATTTCATGTTCTTTAAGGTGTTAGCCACCTCAAGTTCTTGGTTATGATGTGGCTTGACCATATTCATCTGTTCTTTCTTCTTCTCCTCAAAGGTTTTCATCAGGTTACTCTGACCTCTGGTACAAGGGCCTTTAGCTTCATCCTTTCCAAATTTCTCCTTTCCCTTTGAAACTCGATCCTTCTCCATCAGCTCAGCAAAGTAAAGTTGATCTTCCCTTATTTCACTTATCTTGCAAAACAAGACCTCCAATAGTTCAAAACTGTTCTTGACCAAATTGTGGCTTACTTGCAGAAGCTTCTTGATGTACACTTTGGTATCATTAATCTTAGCCTCCATATCAGAGAGGAACTGCTCACACAAGGACTTGAAATCCATAAATGAACACTCTAAATCCACAAGTCTTTCAATCAAAATATCTAAGGAAGTACCCTTCGACATATTTTGCAAATTTTCTTTCAGACCCTTGATCTTGATATTCACCCTATTAAATTCTTGTAAAGTCCACTTCACAAGCTTGAATGTGCTAGCAGCCCCTGCACGAGCCATGTCCAAAAGTTTGAACATTGAAGTGTTATCATAATTGAGGTACGAGAAATCCTCAAAGAGAGGATTTACCTTTAGTGGCTCTACCTTACCAGGACATGGATTAACCCTCTCCTCCTCATGCAAAGTCTTTTCACCAGAATGCTCCACACTTGGCATTTGTCAAACAAGGGAGTCATCGATCTCAACAACAATATTCTCAACACCCTTCTCCTTACTCTGGTCCTTGGAACCCTTCAAATCATCATTCGCCACCTGTTTCTTCATCTTAACAATACGCTTGGAAGTCCTTTGTGGCATTTCCTTGGAATCCTTATCCCAACTAAAATCATGCATTCCCTCCTCCTTTCTGCCATCCGCAACAAAATCCTATCCATTAAACACAATATTTCCCTTCGACCGATGACAGGTTGTCATGAGATCCTTTGCTTTAGTTGAAAATGCATCAATAATATCGACCAGGTAGTGTTCAAAGGTTGTATGCAATAGGGGACATCTTGGATAACTCTCTTAGATATTTTGAATTCGTAAAACAGATGTAAACAAAAATTTAACTAGAAAGCAATTAAACTAAAAAGCATAAAGTTGTTTAAGCTATAAAGCATGAAATGTTTAAACTAGAAATCATGAGATTACTAAACTAGAAAGCATATAAATTACTTAAAAAGAAACACTTGCAATAAAACTATAAAATTTGAATGAAAACAACTAATGACTAACAACTAACTGTTGACAAAAAGTAAACTTAACAACCTATAACTGATAACTAGAGTGGGTGCTTCAAAACTCCAAATAAATGGAACTAAACAATTGCAAACTTGAACTACAACCTACAAGAATAATTAATAGAGCTCTACACATAAAAATAACATTCATCCACATTTATCATACACAAAATAAAAGTAACAGAATTGTAAATGAAAATACTTATCTATTTACTCTACGAGATTCCCTTGAGTGGCTAGCTCTCAGGTGTTCCTACGCTTAACTCATATCACATGTACTTTTGCATCTTCAAAATGAATCCATCCATGATACTTCCATTACTCATAATGATTGACTCATAATAGGATTGACAATATTTGTTTATTCATATAAAAGTGTAACAAAGACATAACTAAACAGTGTTCAAGGCATATCAAAACATAATAATATTATCACCATATCATTGTTTTTGGCGGTAACATATATATACTAAACTGCTAACAAAATCCTATATTTTAGATGGTGGAAGATCACCATTGAAAAATTCTTTTAACAAAATTTCAACTAACCAACGAACTAAAGTCCCTTACACAAAACATATTAAAGGCTCGAAGTGAGCTGTAAAAATTTTAAATAGAAAGCATTAAAAGGACTTGTTCGACTATGCACACCAGAGATTCCGACACCTAGACTTTCGACGCTCTTTCTTCAACTACTGTGAAATCCGCTTAAATTCCACTCGATTGTGCATAATACCCTTACAAAACTTAAGGCTATACCATTATACCAGCATTAGTCAACTAATTTCAATCGATTTAGGAAATAATGATTTATACATCTTTTTACAAAAAGTAAGCAATTATTAATCTTAAAAATAAATAATTGGCAAGGGTGAAGTGATTGGTAAGAACAATTTTTTTTCTTTTTCTTATTATAATTATGAGGTTATTTATATGTCATCACTTCTCCCCTTCCTAAGCTTGAGTAGGTCCTCCTGCTCTCTGCAACGCTCTTTGCTTTTCCACATCCCTATTCCTGTTTAGCTCATCGTATTTGGCACTAAGGTCATATGGATCCTCTGCTTCTTTGTCCCAATCACCAGGACTCTTCATAAAACCCTTATTGTATCTAACCCTTAATTTCCATGAATGCAAGTTCTCTGGATTCTGCTCTGTAGTGACAAGTATAATAGGGGGTGGTGAAAGAAGTAATGAAGGTCTATACTTCATTCCTATCCATCTGGTCTTCAGTAATTGAATTATTTCTACTAATGCCTTGAACCTCTTGTAAAACCACCTTATATTGGTAGGTGAGATCACCCCATTCTTTTTAAGATACATTAGTAGAGGAGTGTAATTCTTCTCACAGGCACTCCATGCTTTTTCTATCAATTTTGACCCCTAAACTCTGAAATTCTCAAAACATATCCAAAGATTATCATTATATTTGCTTCTCATAGTTTCATAGTTCTTAATGCCTCGAAATTGAGTTTTAAAGGAAAAGGGTTTTATGTTAGGGTATCTCATTTGTAGTCCCACTATTCTTTCTGCCAACAAATACTCTTTAGTCCTTTCCTACCACTAAATTTGATTTTGCATAGTGGACATGAATGCTCTGAGTTTAACTTCACCAAAAAAGATACTAATAAAGAAATCAGTATGCCTTTCTAAGAACAAGTTATGCACAAATAATTCACATAGTAGGTTTTGTTGAGCAAGTGTTGACTCTTTAAATGATTTTAAAAATTCCTCATCATTTAGATCATGAGGCAGATTGCTAAAAATTCTCAATTATTTCCATCAAGTAACATTTGTTCATTCAAAAACATAGAATATAGTCTGGATGGTTTCCTACAGGCTAACAATAGTTCCTCAATTTGGCATGCATCTGTCTTAGCTTGATAAAGCCTATCATATGATTCTTTTAACAAAACTATTTCCTTATTTAGCTTGGCATTCTCTATCCCTGCTTGTTTCAGGAAATAACATATTTCCATCCATTTTGTCAACATTGGGGGAATATGGACTTGGAACCACTCCATCTTGGTTGGCTTTGTTTGTATTTCCTTTGATTCCATTTGTGGCTTTATCTTAATTTCTTGCAAGTCTTGTTCAAGTTCAACAGTCCTACTCAAAGCTGCATTGAGTTCATCTTCTTGTCTTTCTTGTCTTTCTACAAATGCTTGGAGAGTTTACATTAAATTATCAGTTAAACCTTTAATTTGTTTGTCTTTTTCAAAAAAAATTGTCAAATACCGTTTACCTTCCTCATTCCATTATTGCATCTAAAATTGCAACTCTCCAACAATCTTATTTTTTTGCTCCAATTGAGCCTTCGATGCTATGATTTCTTGATCTCTTTTCTTCAAAATTACAGTTTGTACATCTATTTCCTCTTATTGCCGATTTATTTGTTCTTCATTTTTCTACAGGCTAAATTTTAACTGAATTTTGTTTGTTTTCAACTCATCTAATTTTATTTTCATATTATCAAGACTTTCAATTTGTATATTAGAACAAAGAGGAGAAATAAAATCTTCTACATTTTCATCAATCACATTTTCTTTATCATTTACCTCTAGTTGGTCTGGTTTTGTATCATTGGCAATTGGGAAAGTCAAATTTTCACTTAGGTGAGCCACATCACCTTCCTGTGTTTCCATTGGCTGGTGAAAAGGAGAAAATGATTTTGGAGGCTCATCTTCAACAATTACAACATTTGGCAGTTGTTCTTTTGTTTCTTTTTGTCTTGTCTCAATTGAGACATTTTCCTTTCCAGATTCACCTAGCTAGGTTGTTTCTACATTTGGCTGAGCCTCTTTTTCACATCATTGTGCAATATTTTCCTGAGGCTGCCTACTCTGTCGCTTCTTTTTAGGGATATGTGGCTAATCAGAAGCCGCAACACAAGTAATCTCAAAAGATAATCTCTTGCTTATTCTCAAATGGGAAGGCTTATGTGCTTCTGTCTTAGGTCCCCTTCTCTTTTTATAGGGATGAGCATTCTCATCTTCTGACTTTTCTAGGTCCATATCTTCTAGTTTTTCCAGAGCCTCTGTTACATTTTGTGAAATTGGTTCTTCCTGAGGCTCTGAAGGGTTTATTGTATTTTTTGGTGCCTCATTTTCAAGAGCCCCCTCAGAATTTTGAGGTTCAGGAGAAGGTTCCTCCAAATTTTGAGCCACCAGACTGGAGGGCTCTCCTTCCTCTATATGTCTTGTTGGCATAGGGTTCTCAATTTTTTGAAGGAATTTTTGCCATTTTGTTCAGTTGTCCCTTTCTTCAAGAAATTATATTTTCAAACTAAATGTATGAGGTCGTGATATTTTAGTGGACCTGACCCAATTTTAAAATTTTCAATCATAGTAACAACGGAATCGTTAAGAAAAGAGGGAAGATTGACTCTGAATTTAGGGTTTTCGATGTTTGGCGCAAATGGGTGAACAATTGAAAAGGGGGCCGAACTACTATGGCACATTGCCTTTCACAAGTGAAATACATGATTATCTAGGCAACTGTCATTCTCCATGGCTCTGGAATGGACATTATTTGAAACCCTTTGTTTTGCCCTCTAGTATTTATAACTAATAAAGGCTGAGGTTCCCCTTCCCTACTGAATAGCTCTACCATTTTCTGATAGAAAATATTTGTAGTCGTTGATAAGTTTACACCCTCATTTTTAGTACCAAATAAATGAGAAATGACTTGAGGGCTTACCTTGAATTTCTTCCCATGCACAATTGGTTGTCCATTTGATAATTTCTTTGAAAATTCTTTAACCGGCAGCTCATTGTGCCCTTCCAACTTCTTCATAAACTCCAACCATCCAACCCTTTGAGACAGTTCTGAAATTTTACCTAGTGCTAATAATTTATCTATGAAAGTTGGCTCCGATTTTCTCTTGGCTCCTCCCATGTTGCTCCTTCCTTTTGATTCTACTTAGTTTCTTTTGAATGTCATGGCGTTCAAAGCGTGAAATACTATTTAAACAAAATTGAGATGTAGATTAAAGGAAATATAAACTCTTCAATCACTCGTACTTTGACATGAATTAATTATGGCATTTGGCTTTGTTGTATTGAAATCATGACTTTGCATGGAAAAGAGTGCATGAATTGTCGTATTTGAAGTGAGTACAATTCACACAATTTACTAATTTTGGAAAGGGTGGTGATACATGCCAATTTATTTATTTTTATTCAAATAATTACCTACTTAAAGTAAAAGTTGTCCATACCTTACGTCCCATTGTCGATTTGAAAATCGCTTACCTATACTAACATAATAGTGTAATCGGATGAGATGGCAAGGTTGGTGATGAATTTATTATGAAGGGAGATGGGATGGCTAATTAATGTTGTAATTATTATGATAGAAAATAGTCATAATCCTTTTGATTTATTATGATAAAAGATGGTAGTGTAGGGTGTGGATTTCGAAGGTGGTGGAAAAATTTAACAATGAGAATTTGTATGACACTTGGAATTATCAGAGCATTTGGAAAATAAGGGAATTTACAAAATTCCAGAGCATCATTAGAAGATGCAATAGGGATGAAGAAATTTTTTTTTGGAGCATCGCTAAAAAGATGCCACCGAAATGCAACAATGAAATTTTTAGAGCATCACTAAAAGATGTAACTGGAAGTAGCAACAAAATTTTTGAAGCATCACCGAAAGATGTCATTAGAAGGAAGAAGCGGCAAAATTTTGGAGCATCTTTGAAAGATGCAACCAGAATGTGACAAGAAATTTTTTGGAGCATCACTGAAAGATGCTACCATAAGAAGGAAGCAAAATGAAGGACTTTAGACTTAGACTTTCTAGAGCATTGTTGAAAGATACGCTAGACTGCAGGAATAAAACAAGAAATGGCACCAATCGTGTGTGCAAGTTCCAGATCATCACAACAACCGAGCCAACAAGTTTCAGAGCATTATAGCAAGATGCACTAGAATTTGTGTTTGATTAAAAATAAAGTCCTGCAAAACAAAAACTAAATTTAGCCAAGTCCAAAAGATAAAAAATTCAAAAGAAATGCCTTGAAGTAATTACAATATATTCCCATGCACAATATATATTTTTTAAGTTTTATTTTAGTTTTAATTTTTTTTAAATTTTTTTTATTGATATTATGAAAAATACATTGGCTCTATTGTAGCAAAGTCAATGTATTGGATTTCTTCTTGCATTTCTACCATTCTCATGAATTCCTCTTTATTGATAGGTTTATTGTAGATGTGTAATCGATGATCGTTGACTAAGAGGGTTCAAGTGTCACCATCAATGGGTTTAAGTTGCACTGCTCCATTTGGGAATACTTCAAAAATTTCATATGGACCCAACTAATGAGTCCTCATTTTCCCTTGGTGATCTTTATATCAAGAAGCAAATAACAATGCCCAATCACCATTATGGAACTCTCTTTCCTTTATGTGTTTATCATGCCAAGTTTTTTTGTTGTCGTTGAACTAGCTTAGTTTGGTGGACGACATCTAAACAGATTTCATCTAATTCACTAAGTTGTAGGACTCTTTCAACCCGGGCTCATTTGAGATCTAAACCTAACTCCATTGTTGTTCTTAGGGTTTGAAGTTAAAATTTAATGGGTAAAAGAAGTTTCTTCCCAAAAAATAATTCATATGGATTGAAACCAGTGGTTGATTTCCAAGTTATGTTATAAGCCCAAATGACTTCAGGTATTTTTATAACCTAGTATTTTCTCCTTGATGAAACTTATTTTGTTAAAATGTTCTCTAGCTCGTTGTTAGTGACTTCTACTTGACCATTTGCCTGTGGGTGATAGGGTGACGACTTCTTATGGATTATATGGAAATGATTAGTGAAGGCTAACAAAACTTTGGACATAAACTGGGGTCCCTGATATGTGAAAATTGTTCTAGGGGCTCCAAATATGAGAAAAATCTTGTTATACAGGAAGTCAACTACTTGTTCTTCCCTAACAACTTTTAGAGCTTGAATTTCTTCCCACTTGGTTAGATAGTCGTTATAGACCAAAATTTACTCTTTCCCTTGTGAAGAGGGGTCTATACGACCGATAAAATATAATCCCCACTTTTCAAATGGTTCAAGAACTACCTGGGGTTGTAGAGGCATTTCACTAGATGTAGTGGGTCTCCCTACTCTTTGGCATTCATCACAGCGACAACCATAATTTTTTACATCTTTATGCATAGAGGGTCAATAATACCCTACACCCAAAATATTACGAGACATCCTCTTAGCAGAATAATGGTCTCCAGAAGGGTCATCATGGAAATCTCTAAGAATGCTATATGTTTCATCTGCCCTCACATAACATCATAAAACCATATCAGGACCGCGTCAAAATAATATTTTGTTAATCCATTTGAACAAAGAGCTTTCTTGAACGAGGCGTTTCTTTTGATGTAAAATTTGGTGGCAACTTTGAAGTGGCCAAGTAGTTGGTGATATCAACAAACCAAGGGGTTTTAATGGAGATAGAAAATAGATTTTCATCTGGGAATTCATCTTGCATAGGAGCACAATCTCCATTATCCTATTTGATCCAGGATAAGAAATCTACAAGTACGTTGAACTTTCCAAGTTTGTCAATAATGTTTACGTTGAATTCTTGTAGAAGCAGTAACCACCTGATTATCCTTTCTTTTACTATAGGTTTTTTCATTAGGTACTTGATGGATGGTCTATGAACACAGTTACTTTGTACCTTGTAATGTAATGTTGAAATTTCTTGATTACATGTACTACAACTAAAAATTATTTCTCTATGGTGGTGTAATTTCATTCAATGGGATTCAAATTATTACGAATGAAATAGATAACATACTTTCCCCCATTCTTATCTTTCTGACCTAATACCGCTCGATTAGCATCATCAGAAACATCTACATAAATATGGAACAAAAGGTTCCAATTAGATCCATGTAGGATAGGAGCCGAGATGAGTTTCTCCTTAATGATCTCAAATGATGATTGACACTCTTTTGTCCAAATAAAATCTACATTTTTTTGGAGAAGGGAAAACATAGGGACTGCAATCTTGTCAAAATTTTCTATGAATCTCCAGTAGTATCCAACATGTCCTAAGAAACTTCTAACGTCATTTTGGTTTTTTAGAGTCTCAAATTGTTGTATTACCTCAATTTTCTTAGTATCCACGTTTATCCCTTCAGCTAAAATGTGGTGTCCCAATACTATTCCTTGTTCCACCATTATCAGACATTTTCTTCATGACTCAATGATAGCCAATGGTCCTCACATCGCTTCAATACTTTGTCTCGATTTTGTACACCTTCATCAAAAGTTGACCCATACACAATGAATTTGTCTATGTAGACTTCCACACAATAGTTTAATAACTTAACGAATATTGCTAGAGTAGCTCTTTGAAATGTTGTAGGAGTGTTGCATGGCCCAAAGGGAAGGATGCGATATGTGAACATTCCCCAAGGGCAAGTAAAAGCTGTCTTGTCTTGGTCTTTAGCTGCAACTTGTATTTGGTTATATCTACTAAACCCATCCAGAAATGAGAAATATTCCCTTCCAACTAAATTGTCCAAGACTTGGCCTACAAAAGGTAGGGGGAAGCAATATCTATGGGTAGCCTTGTTGAGTTCCCTATAATTGACGCACACTCTCCACTTCCCATTTTTCTTTGGGATCACTACTAGAGGCGAAACCCATTTACTGTCAGAAATGGGATAGATAAATCATACTAACAGGAGTTTCTCAATTTTAGTTTTAACAATGTATTTCAAAGCAGGATTGAGTCTTTGTTGTGGTTGATGAACATGTCTAACATCCTCATTATAAATGTGATGGGTACAAACACTTGGGTGTATTCCTCTCATGTTTGTGTAATCCCAAGCAAAATATTTAGATCTATTCACCAAAACATCAAACAATTTATGCTCTTCTGACTTTGTCAACCAACTGTTGATATTCAAAGTTTATCTTGGTATTAACATGATGGTTTTGATCCCTGGATGGTTGGAGGTGACAGTATAAACTTATTTAGTCAGAGTGTTGAGAGGATAGCTATGTGGAATGGTTTTATGGAGTCTAGCAATATCTTCAAAGAAGTGATCTATTTTTGGAATGATATAAACCAAAGGACAAGGTA
The DNA here is from genome assembly GCA_007115665.2 of Sequoiadendron giganteum. NCBI lineage: Eukaryota > Viridiplantae > Streptophyta > Pinopsida > Cupressales > Cupressaceae > Sequoiadendron > Sequoiadendron giganteum. The sequence continues at coordinate 237,184,938 of CM021101.1, forward strand.
ATCCCATGAAGCTGGTATAATCAAATTCAATGTGATCAACGTTGATTGGGTCCCCTAGAATCTCATCTACGTCTAACATTTCTTCAGCACTCTAATCCATGGTAATATTTTCCATATTGTTTTCCAATTCATCTTCCAACTCTTCACCATGTTGTTTAATGACTACCATAGCAAGTGAGGCTAGATTCTCTTATTTGTTATGAACATCTAGTTCATCAACCCAAACTTTTTTATGTTCAACAGGTTTAGCAAGAGCATATAAGAATAAATATTTGTTATTAGGACCATGTGAAATGGTCATTCCTCCCTCTCTGCAGTCAATCTTGGTTGCAGCTGTAGCTAGCCACGGTCTTCTTAGGATTATCGAATAACTGTCTTTTGGTCTGAGAGACTGGATTACTTGGAAGTCTACTGTATATTCCCAACCATCAACCTTAACAAGAACATTTTCTATGACACCTTTGGGAATAGTGATGGATTGATTTTACATTTGCAACACTGTAGCTATGGGACGTAAATCAATGAGTCCCAACTTTTCCATTACATCGACCGTCATTAAATTAATGGTTGCTCCTAGGTCCATAAGTGCATTAGGTATTGCTACCTCATTAATTTTCATTGTTATAAGTGGACTGCATGGGTCATCATATTTTGGAGTTGTGGTTTTTCCACCCAAAAATTCAGCTAGGTAACCATTTATGTGAACAATATTAATTCATTTTGGTTTCCTTCTTGGTATTTTGATGCATAATTTTTTAATCAATTGGTTTAGTTTAGGAATCTCTTTAATTTCTTGTAAGAAAGGAACTTTGATTTGAAGTTGCTTAATCTCTTGTATTAGTGCAGTTTCAATAGATAAATTCATTTCCAGAGAGTTATTCAAGGTGGTAGGTTTAAGATGCTTTGGAAAATTCCCTTGAGTTCTCTCTTTCAAGGTGGATTCCTTCTTTAAAAGATCAGTTGGATGTTGGCCACCCTCCTCTTAAGGTAACTCAAAAGTTCTAGATGAGCATTGTGGTAGGGTATTATCTTGATTTCTCACTAGGTTTTTCTCTAAAGGTGTGGAAGATGTCTTAGTCATTTTAGTATATTCTTTAATCGGCTCATCCAAGATCTCAACTATGGTAGGCTATTGGAGTGTTTTTCCTGAACTTAACTGTAGGTTTCCATAATGGATAACATTCAGTCCAGTCACATTTTCCTTTTCCATAGAATACACTGGGGTATTTTGACAATTATTCTTTGGATTGGGGATAGGCTGTGTTGGAAGTTGTGGTTGGTTGACCTGATCATTTTGTTGAGGGTTTTGAGGAGCTGATAAAAGATTCTACTATGGATTAGGTATCCTTCTTACCCTAGTATAAAACTAATTTTGAGTTTGATTCTATTGAGGCGTAGGATTTTGTGGAGGATACCATTGTTGTTGAGTCTGGTTCTGCCATTAAGGGTTTCCCTAGGACTAGTTTGCCCACTTAGGTGGTCCCCAAGGATAAGCTCCCCAGATAGGTGGTGCTTGAGGCTAAGATGTTGCCCATTGATGATTATTCTAATTTTTTGGAGGTCACCAGATGGGATTTGAATTCTGATCATAAGAGAAATTCCCTCCAAGTCGTTGATTTACAAAGTTGACTTCCTCCTCAACTTGAGATATCCTTTTCTTGGAATTTTTTATTGCATTTAGGATCTCACATTGATCAGTGGCATGACTCTTCTCATAAACTTAGAAAATGTCAGTTTTGTCCAAAGGGCATTCTCTTAAGAGATGTTTGTTTTGACACCTAGGACAATAAATGGATAAGGTCTCAAGATTACATCTTTTGGCCTATATTCCATCTAACGTGGTGTTTATCTGAATAAGAATGTTAGTTTTGAGATTTTATATTTCCTCACACAGTTTACCTATTTTATTAGAACCTCAGAAAAGTGTAGTTTTACGAATACCTCCTCGAGTACGAGAGAAGTTCTGGCATAAGTCACTGATATCATCAATTCCAAGTTGGGACACATTTCCTTTTCCCATTAAATCTAGAATCCTCCTACCATCTTCATCAAGTCCTTTGAGAAATATGGTCTTTAGAATTTCCAGACTTATGGCTTCTTCGCCACATCGTTTAGATAAGAAGATAAACCTATCCAAGTAATCTTCAAAACTTTCATCTTTGTTTCGTCTCGATTTGAACAACTCCTCTTTCCTATCACTAAATCTACATTAAATTTGGTATTTGTTCAAAAAGGTAGTTTCCATATCATCCTAGGTGGATATCGACCTTGAAGCTAACCCCATAAACCAACGCATTGTAGCATCCTTCAGAGTAGAAGGAAAGAGCTTTAATTTTTGGTTATAATTTTTGCAGTCATACATCTGACACTGAACTTTAAACTTAAAAAGGAACTGGTCAGGATCTTCGAAGGATAAACCTCTTAAGGTTGGTAAGTGGGATGGTGAAATGTTTTTCATAGGAGTATCATCATCTTGGTCGAGATCAATATGATAGGTAAATGTTTGTGCTCCCGATCTTGGGTTAGTGATATTTCTATGGTCACCTATGACGTCAAAAGGAATGCATTCCTCGAAAAATTTCTCTAATGGTTGAAGTTTAGGGGTATGCAAAGGAATGCTCTCCTCTGCAAATGTTTTTTCTATCAGGTAAATTTTTGGGGTATACTGGGAGGTCTCAAGTTGATCCTGCTCGATCAATTCTTTGACAAGTTCTTCAGCTGAGACTTATTCCTCCCTACTTGTGGTTGGAACGTCTTTTGGGGGGGTTTTTGGTATGAATCTTCTGTGTGGACCTTGTTTCCTAACCATGCATAAAAAGAATCCTGACAATTTTTTTTCTTTCTAAAAGAGGTATTCAAGCAATCTCCTACTAACACTAGAAAAGGAAGGTCCCCGAAAACAACGCCAAAAAGTGATAGGTTGTCGTGAGTTCCTGTCACTTTAGTTGAAAATACATCAATAATATCGATCGGGTAGTGTTTGAAGGTTGTATGAAATAGGGGACATCTTGGCTAACTCTCTTAAATTTTTTGAATTCTTAAAACAAATGTAAACAAAAATTTAACTATAAAGCGATTAAACTAAAAAGCATAAATTTGTTTAAGCTAGAAAGCATGAAACATTTAAACTAGAAAGCATATAAATTACCTAAAAAGAAACACTTGTAATAAAAATATAAAATTTGAATGAAAACAACTAACGGCTAACAACTAACTGTTGACAGAAAGTAAAATTAACAACCTATAACTGACAACCAGAGTGGGTGCTTTGGAACTTCAAATAAACAAAACTAAATAATTGCAAACTTGAACTATGACCTAAATGAATAATTAACAGAGCTCGACACATACAAATAACATTCATCCACATTTATCATATACATAATAAAAGTAACATAATTGAAAATTAAAATACTTATCTATCTACTCTACAAGATTCCCTTGAGTGGCTAGCTCTTGGGTGTTCCTACACTTAACTCAGATCATGTGTACTTTCACATATTCAAAATGAATCCATCCATGATACTTCAATTACTCGGAATGATTGACTCAAGATTGGATTGACAATATTTGTTTATTCATATAAAAGTGTAACAAAGACATAACTAAACAATGTTCAAGGCATATCAGAAAATAATAATATTATCATCATATCATTGTTTTTGGCGGTCACATATATATACTAAACTGCTAACAAAATCCTATATTGGAGATGGTGGAAGATCACCATTGAAAAATTATTTTAATAGAATTTCAACTAACCAACGGACTGAGGTCCATAACATAAAACACATTAAAGGCTTGGAGTGAGTTGTAAAGTTTTTAAACAAAAATTAAATAGAACGCATTAAAAGGACTTGTTCCACTATGCACACCAGAGATTCTGATGCCTAGAATTTCAGTGCTCTTTCTTCAACTACTATGAAGTTTGCTTAAAGTCCACTCGATTACGCATAATATCCTATACTAAACTTAAGGCTATACCATTATATCAGTGTTAATCAACTAATTTCAATCGATTTAGAAAATAACAATTTATATATCTTTTTACAAAAAGTAAGCAATTATTAATCCTAAAAATTAATAGTTGACAGGGGTGAAGTGGTTGGTAAAAACAACAAAGGGTTTTTGGCTTATTATAATTATGACATTATTTATACCTCATCAACTCGGAGTCCCTAAAACCAACTTTTGTGTCATTTCCAGCTCAATGGGACTCTGTCTCCTATAAGACAAGCTTCTTAGCAGCACGCTTCCCCTTGAGGTTCCCCTTTTTTCTCTTCTTGGAAGGCGTCCCCACAGAGGAAGAAGACCCACCCTCATCTTATTCATTCCACTCCTCCTCACTGATTTTATTGGTATCTAAACTAGTTGAGAGAGAATCATCATTGATAGCCTTCTCCTTGCCTTTAATCGACTTAGTAGGAATGAGGGGTCTCACATGCTCCATAATGAGTAGTATGAGGCCCTCGTGAAGAATAAACACCCTCCTATTTTTGAAATGAGCATATATCAACACCTCCAACAAAGACAATAGAAAGAAAGGGAATGAGATATATAACCCATGTCTGAAATGATTCAATAAAGTGAAATGGTGACCTAAAATTGTAGTAAACTGACCTTCTAATGTAACATACCGCATGATGACCTCTACAATATCAGCCCAAATTTTCTTTAGAGATGTTCGTTCATAGCCCCAAGAAGTCATATTAATTAGCTTCTTTTGTTCATCATCTTTAAAGAACCGGTCAATGGAATCCTCATTACTCTTCCTTTCCTTGAAGAATTTGTGACCCACTAATGACAAACCAATAATGGCAGCTATAAAATCCTCATTAATAAAAAACTCCATAGCCTTTACCTGTAACTTATGATTGTGACAATAGCTGAAAAAATTTGTTGAAGCCTTAGGATCATGGTCGTGAAGCCTTTCCAAGAAAGGCGTGAAATTTCTATGCTCTAAAATCATCCAAAATTTATGATCCTTCCTCCACCTTGCACAAGAATGGGGCTTGATCCTATTGTGGTCACCCCCATGATCACATTCTATTGGAATAATGAAGAACATATTTCTTAATGTTTTTTTGTGTTGTCATTGATGTCACCATGATATATGAGTTGCAACTGCAAGATCAAACTCATAGTTGATCTAGTACTCTGAACCAGTATGCAAAAGTGTCCTCTAATATTTTGGTCCATAATTATTTTATGGTAATCATCATTGCTCATAGTTTTAGGAAATGATTTTTGGTTGTTGGAAGCATGAAATTTTGACATCTCGTGTGTTCAGGTGCTCGTATGGGAATTTGGCATTATTTTGTTGCTATATTTTGTTATTAGGTCTATCTTTGGCCAACCTAATAAATAGCTGGTGGTATAGTGGATTAATTTTGTGTTGCAGATGTATGGGTGAACTATCCTAGGTCCAAGCCAACATGATATAGCGTGCTACACGCTTGAATTGTTTTTGGGAAGATTTTGTATGTGCTTGAAGCTGACGATTATCTTTTTGGTGGATATGAAGATTGCATCTAATTAGGCCAGCCTAATTGATGCTTGTAGAAAAGTCAAATATATATATTGGGTAGTTTGGAGATTGAAAATGAATGAGTGGTTAGTGGATTGAATGTGAATGTAAATAAGAGTGAATATTAGTTTGCTGGCATGCAAATTTCCCGAGCATCAAAGGAACTGAATCTGCACTTGTGAGGTGTACCCTTATCAGTTCATATTCTAGTTGTAATCCATTTTGTTATTGTATCTTTTGTAGGCAGTGAGCCTCTCTTTTGGACAGTGAGTCTTGGCAGTGAGCCACCATTTGTAATATCTTATAACCAGTTATACTATATTGTGAGTTAATCCTCACCGTGGTTTTTCCTTTATTGGGTTTTCCACCTAAAAATCTTGGTATTCATGTGTTGTGTGCTTTCATGTTCTGTTAATGCTTCTACTTATATTTTATGTTATATGCATTGGAGTAATTAGATGGTATTTGTTCAACAAGTGTAAGAAGATATCGATTCACCCCCTCTTAGTATCTTGGGTATTTAACACATTCACATAAACAAAAAACCCTCAAAAGGAGATGGTCATTTGAGAGCCAACAAGCAAACCAACACCCACAAAGTGTGCGATAACAATGTAGGCAATAATGATATTAACAATCCAAAAATTGAGCTCACTCATATCTATCTTTTTGTAATAAAACCTTAGCATCCTCGAGAAGGAGGGATTACTCCTTCCATGCCTTAAAATCATTAATTTTGACAACCTCATTAGCAAATAAATCTGTCAATGTGTTGCCCTCTCTAAAGATACGAGTAACACAAGTTTCCTCATAAGATCTAAGCATCATTATAACATCCTCGATCAACTAATCAATAGTCCAACTAGGATTTTGAATACCATGTAGGTAGTTAATGATGTTAAGTGAATCTCCCTCCACCCAAAGTTTGGAGTAACCCTTGTCCAAAGTGAACTTAATGTTGATGAATGCAGCCTCGACTTTCATATGGTGATTGGTCTGACTTCAACAATGGGAGTGCCACTGCGCCCAAGAATCTGCCAATATCATTCCTCAACACCCCCCACAACCTACAGGATTAAGGTTACCCTTGGTTGCCCCATCAAAATTAATCTTAACCCACCCTAGAGGTGGGGGATTCCACTTAGTGCTCAATCTACCACTAATGCTAGACTTAACAACCTCAGACAGAGAAAAAATAAATCTTCCCATTAGAACTTACCATTAAGTCATAACCAACCAAGCAAGAGGACGTAGCACTCCTCAAAGAGTCAGATCCATGAAGAGAATAATTCTCCAAAATAGCACAACGAATTTTGATAAAAACACTTTCCACGTTGAGTTTAGAATCTCAAAAAATTCTATTGTTTCATTCTTTCCAAATTCCCTAAGCAATATGCGGGGCCATGAGATCCCAGAGCCTATGAAGAATGGAGGAAGAAGAAGGGCATTTCCACTGATCAACAAAGTTGCTAAGAGAGCCCGAGAAAACCCAATCCAAATTCCAAAGAGCAAGAAACTTACTCCAGATGAGTGAAGAAATAATATAACCAAGGAGGAGATGAAAAGCACTCTTTGCATCAAATTCACAAAGCGCGCATCTATTAGGAATAGAAAATCCTCTTCTTCAAAGATTATCTTGAGTTAACACTTTGCTTTGAATTAGAAGCTAGAAGAAGACATTCACCTTAGGGATCAACAACTTATTCCATAATTTTCCCCAAAAGGGAAAGGGGTCTACTTTCTCCAAAGAGTTGACAAAGATCAAGGCCATAAAAAAGTTACCATTAGCACAAGGGGCCCAAATCACATGATCAAATCTCAAAAAAAGGGGAACCCTAATGTCAACAAGGAAATCCTGAAGAACAATCAATGAAGGATCCCATAATTGAAACTCCTTCCACTCACCATTCTAGATATAGCCAACCACCATGTTACCAAAAAGGCATTTACAAATAGCAACAATAGGAGGGGCCCATGGGCGGTTGATCAGAGGCTCATTATCACACCAAATATCCTCCCAAAACAGAATCCTAGAACCATCACCCAACAACCACTTAACACCTTTGGCAATAAGGTCCCTGCAAGGGATGATATTTTTCTAGAAACACGATCCCAAGGGGATAGCATCAGAAACCAATATGTCCCAAGGTCTGCCCACTCTAGAAAAGTGTATTTTCTTGACCATAGGGTACCAACCCACCTCCTTGTTGAGGAGTCTCTAAATGTTCTTTGAAAGTAGGGCCTTGTTGAAAGATCTTATGTTTCTAATGCCTAGGCCACCTCACTTTTTGGTCTAAACACAAGGGGAATTTTGGCTTTAGCTTCAACCCTTGACCACAAAAATCTTCTCATTATTTGCTCTATTTTCTCTTTAAATTTCATAGGAATTCTAAATAAACTCATGGCATGCAAGGGAGAATTTGAAGAGTAGACGAGATAGGTTGCACTTTCTCGGCTTGAGTTAAAATCGCACCCTTCCAACCAACCATATTCCTATTAAACTTGTCCAAGAGGCATATCCAAAAGGAATCTGAGATCTTAGAAACACACAAGGGAAGACCCAAGTAAGTCAACGACAAGACACCCTGATTGCATGATAAAATCCTTGCTAACTTCAGTTGAAGAAACTCTGGGGTATTGAGGAAAAAAAGATCACTCTTGGGGAAATTAACCCATTGCCCAAAAGCCTTCTCATAGCCTTCTATTAGCACCTTAACAACCCTGACTACACAGACAAAAGAGTCACCCATCAGGATTGTATCATCAAAAAATTGTTGGTGAGTGATAGGCTCACATTTGGAAGAAGGGGTAAGGCCCCTCAAGGATCCAGATAATGATGCCTTCTGAATATTTTGACTAAGAACCTCTACCATCAAAATGAATAGTAGTGGAGAGATAGGGTCCCCTTGTCTTAAACCCCGAGAGCTCTAGAAAAATGGAGAGGGAGAGTCATTCACAGTAACAAAAAAAGAGGGAGTCAAGATAAGTTGTTCCACAAGTTGTAAGAACTTCTGACAAAAACCAAAATGAGCCAAAACAACCAACAAGAACTTCCAACTGACCCTGTCATAAGCCTTGAGAAGATCCAACTTAAGAAACAAACCTAGCTTCTTATTAGCACTTAAAGAGTGACCCACCTCATGAACCGTAATGATAGAATCTAGGATCTGACGACTCCTAACAAAACCACTATGATGTTTGGAAATAAGATCAGGGAGAATCCTTTGGAGTCTGGAAGCCAACACTTTGGAGAAGATCTTGTAAATAGAATTACAAAGACTGATTGGTCTAAAATCCCCAAACCCATTAGCATCAACAATCTTGAGAATCAAAATAATGAAAATCACATTCAACTCTTTGAGTAATATTCTAGAGCCAAAAAATTCCTTGGTAGTGTTAATAACATCCTTTGCCACAATATCCCAACAAGATTGAAAAAATAGAAAAGGGAATCCATCAGGCCCAGGGGCCTTATTACCTTCAAAGGAAAACACTACCTCCTTGATCTCATTTGAGGAAGGAATAGCAACCCAATTCCTATTTAGATGCTCCAGAACAAGCTAAGGGATGACTTCCAACGAAGCAATGTTGGTCCCAAACTAAGTCGTCCTTGAGAAGATGTTCAAAAAAACCAACAAAACCACTCCTAATAGCCTTGTCATCAGTCAACAACACCCCACCAACCATGATGGAGGAGATCCTGTTAGATGACTTATTCCTAAGGGAAGTAAGATGAAAAAACTTAGAATTTTGATCCCTAGACTTGAGCCAAATAGCTTGAGATCTCTGCCTCTAGAAATCCTCCTCCTTTGCAACAATGTCATGAAGATGCACCGAGAGAGAGTCTTCTTGCAGTTGAAGCTCCTCCAACAAGCCCTTAGATTGGATTTCCTCTTGAACAAGATCCAAACGTTGGATGAGATACTTCTTAGTATCAAAGATGTGTCCAAACGAATCCCTATTCCAATTTTTAAGATTTCTTTTCACAATAGCCAATTTCTTTGCAACTTTGAACATTGCACTACCATCAATGTGCACTTGTCACCAACTCCTAATACAATCCATGAACCTGGAATCTCTTAACCACACAACTTCAAAATAAAAATGAAGCTATTTTCTACCACCAACCTTGGCAACAACAAAAGAGATGGGGAAGTGGTCTGAACCACATCTCATGATCGAAGAAAGAGAACAGGAAAAGTCCACAAACCACGAAGCTGAATCAAGAGCATGGTCCAGTCTAACTTGGATATTATCAGCACCAAATCTCATATTAGACCAAGTGAACCTAGACCCCATCAGGTCCACATCAATTAGAGCATTATCATCAATACACATTCTCAACTCCAAGCGACTGTCAAGGTGAACCTGTGAGCCACTCATCTTCTCATTATCAAATAGGGGAGTATTGAAATCTCCCATGACTAGCCAAGGGGAATTCATAAATGTCGAGCGTAAAGAATCAAGCTCATCCAAAAACCTCTTCCTAACCCTTTTCAAGTTAGGAGCATAAATATTAGTGATAACCCAAGAGGATTTGTCTTGAAGATGAACAAATCTAGTGTCCACATGATTGAAACCATCCACAATCAGAATAAATTTAACCAATTTGGAGTTCCAAAACGTAGCTAAGCCACCTGAGGTACCTTCAGAATTGAATCCATGAAAGCCACAATCCTTGAAAAAAAGTTCTTCAAAGCATCCAATTTATCAACTTGCATTTTAGATTCTTGAATCGACAAAATATTCGATTTATGATCCCAGATAAGGTTCTTCAAGAGGTCATGCTTAAGCACATTGTTTAACCCCCTGATATTCCACAAGATGATCTTCATTTGCACAAGGAGGGAGTGTGCTTTGAACACAAGTAAAAAAGGGTCTTCTGGACACCCTCCACAATATCTCTCTTATAATCCCTCTCCATGCTTTTTTGTAAAGAGGGGCTCCCCTGCCCCCGATGCTTAGAACCACAATTATAATATAGAATGTTACAATTTCTAACTTCATTGGAGTGGGTACTTGGACACTCATGTAGTTGATAGATTATTATTTTATTATTCTCTCCTAGCTAACTTGGAATTAGTTGTAATGATATTCAAGAAGCAAGGTGGAGGATGATAGTGGAAATTAAAAATTTGTTAGATCTCATTTATGTTACTTTCCCATTCCTATGTGTTAGGTGGAGAAGTGAAGCATATTCTTCATTATTAGGTGGGTCCCACATGTTTAGTGTTATCATAACCATTTTTGAGGGAGTGTGGCCATGAAGTGGAGTGGTCAAGTATGTTTAAAATATTTATTATTCAAGGATGCATTTATTTATCACATGGGGGTGTTAGATTTTTTCTATACCATATTTTTGAGTTGTCATGGTTTGATGAATCTACTTGTGGTTTCCTCTCAACTCTTCTCTATGGATTGTATGTATTGGATAGAGGCTTTATGATTATTTTATATGTATGTAAGTATTGTTAGAATGCTATCAACTTAAAGGGAGAAGTTTCTTGATTATTTTATTCTTTGTTTAAATATTAATATGTACTTGTGAATATGATAAAAAAAATTGAAGGAAAACAAAATGGAAGATAAAGCAATACAAAGAACAATACCTTCACCTTGAATATTTTCTTCTCTCATTCATGAGTGGAAACAAAGTGCACCCTTATTCTTTGATTTTCTCTTTGATATGATAGAATGTGGATTGCTCAATGCTCTAGCATAACCTTGATATTGTTGTAAGATAAGAGATCAAAATGACATCAAGTAGTTATGATAGATTCAAAGTTCATTTATTAGGATTTGATGAAGCACAAGAGCCTCTAGATATATAGTCTTTAAGAGGAGAAATCAATGGCTAGGAATGATTAGCGATGGATGGCTAAGATTGAATGAGGATCAAGGTTTGGACCAAGGATGTAGTCATGTGACAAGTGGCACATGAGAGATCAAAAATAGGTTTAATATTGAGATAAGAATTTTTTTTTTATGTGAATGACTAGGGTTAAGAGGTTTAAATGAGACAAATAGATAAGATGAAAAGCTAGTTTGACTTTTGACTAGGTGTCTAGGTTCAATGAATCTAGGCAAGAAGTTAGTTAGATTTGTGACACTTGTCACATAATGAAAAATTTAGATAATGATCCATGTGAACAAGATAAAGGGCTAAGATTAGATGGACAAGGATAGAGGATAAAAAGGAAATTAATTAAATAAATAAAATGATTATTTAATTAATGGGATCATGCTAAGGGATAAAATAATTAAATAAATGATAAATATTTATTTAATTAAAGGATTAGGATAAATATGGGAATGATGAGAATAATTAAACAAATAATAGATAAATTTATTTAATTAAAGGCTAATGATAGGCTAAAATTAGGTGTGGTTGGGTAAGGTTAGACTTTAGGTGTCTACAACTTGCACTCTCTTAAGTGGTAGAGGTTTATTTCTCAAAAAAGTTTATGTATATACATTTGGTGTCATATGTTTAAATCTTATGATTTTCTAATCCATCCTTCTGCACATTCATTTTATGGTTAATCAAATGATATGATAGGTAGAATTTTAAATTTGCATGGTTTGTGAACAAGATTTTATTTGTAGTAGTTTATCTTGATTTTTTTGAAAACAAGGTGAAGCAAAGCTGCAATATTAACTTATGAATGTGTTTGCAAACTAAAAATTAGATTAACCAAATTAAAATTATGTGTGATTACACATACAACACTAAGATACAAATTAACAAATCATAGATAACACCATACTTATGTGGAGAAACCCTTTCCAAAAAAAATTCCACACAAGAAAGAGGGCAAGAGTATTATTAATTTGTAAAGAGACTTATACAATAATACTTTTCATTGCTATTATTTGATCAATTCAAAAACACCTAGATACCTGCAACTCAACATATAAAACTATTATTCCACAACTCCAATTTATAACAAATCGTGGGAGGGAAAACCACAATGATAACCTAAAACAAGAGGAAAATACCATTTACAAAACCCACACTTAGGTTATGGACAACCAATAAATATAACAAAATATTTAATTTCCTTTACATGATTTCTCACATGGACGCCTAGCCTATAGCCAATCAGAAATGCAACTTCCTAGTGCTCTTTAACTTCTCGATGGAATACAAACTAATAGCAAACACCTCTCACAGTTGGGTACCCAAAGAATGACCTTTCACCTTCCATAAATGGACACCTAAGAAGGATATTTTGTCCATTATGTTGTGTATCTCCCATAAGTATTTAATCACCTCTTTAAAATATAATTATAATGTCATTATTTAATGCTTTTCTCTCATGCCCCCTATAACACATTCCAAGGAATGTAGATACATATGCATGGCATAAGAATACAAGGTTAACACCACCTTTTCCTAACATATTTATAATAAAAAAAGTTGCATATGACCAAACAAGAATACCATACTACCCAACTTATAAATTTCAACATTATCTAATAACAATTATATGAGTTGGCATTACACACCCTAGGTGCCCATAAGTGCATGGAAGAGGACAAAAATGGGGTCAAAATTAGTCACTTTCTTCTTCCTCCTCCCCTTCTTCTTCTTCGAAATAAATTTAACCTAAACAGGGATGAGTAATTTGAGATGCATGCACTCAAAAATTGAAGATATGACAAAAACATTATAGTGCTCCAAATCTAAAAACTAAACTATTAAACACTTTTAAAAATAGATAAGATTAGGAGGGTCGAATATTGTATGCACACAAAAATGTTCATGTTTTTCTTACTAAAATATAATCACTACGTGCCCCTGTTATTATTTTTGCATTCAATATATTTCAAAACTACTTGGTAGAAATAAGTTAAGAGTGAGTATTAGAAGTTGTATATTTTTTATTTTATATATATATTGAAAGTGGTTGCATCTTGAAAATTGTATCATTCAATGTGCACATCACATAAAATGTACAAAAATAATTGAAAATATATATTTTTTGAATGTGTAAATAGTGAAGTGTAGAACAATTCTATATATATTTTAAAATCAATAAGTGGATCAAAAGTTATAAAGACAAATCAATACATATGCATATGAGGAATAAATAAATATTAGAAAAATAAAATAAAAATAATATGTTAATGTATTTCAAATAAAAAAACCTATGGTTAGAAAGTCAAGAAGACTTATAACTTTTTGGTGGTAATTTTATCAAATATTATTATAAAATGAGCAATTCTAATGACATTGAAGCTAAAAAATGCTATTGAAGATAAAAAACATGTCAAATGGGGGAAAATTTGAAGCTCAACTCTTTGGGTTCATTATCTAAACCTATTCCAAAGAAAGAAATACATTTTTTTGGGAGTATGTTACTTGATGCAACGATCACATTTTGTTTTGCTTTTTATGTTTTACAAAGCTTGATTGCAATTTCATGTTCTATAAAATATGATTGCGTTTTATAACACATAAAATGCAATTGTGTTATGGCTTGGTATTTATCAAGCCATAACATGATAATATTTTGTTGTTATATTTTTAATAATGTGATTGTATAATGACTAAAATCACCAATTTGACCACTTTTTTGTCCCCAAGTTTGGTGCATTTGCTCAAGAAGCAAACATTTTATAAATAAAATGTGACACCAATCTCACCACACAACCACACACACATGACCAAACATGTAGAATAAATTTTAGATGTACATTAAGTCATAATTAGAAGTGTTATGCATGCATCTATCAAATCGCCATTAAACTAAAACAAATCTATAATTTATTGTAGTTTATTTTAAACATATAGTATGTAATAGACACAACTATGAGGGTCATGTGAATGGTCAACAAAACATTATGATTTAGTTTTAGATGTTTGTAGAGATGTGTTAAAAAATATTTTAAACTTTGACCTTGTATAATGAATCTAAGAGCCAAGTCATATGAAAAAATCCTATGGTGTCTATTCTATTCTCATATAATCCCTATGACACTCATGAATGCCACTTAACATTAAAAATTGCTATGACCATTACAATTTCAACAAACTTGAATTAAATTTTCTTGAAAAGCTATTTAGTTGAATACAACAAAAAAATAAGGTTCAACATTTGATTAAAGAAGTAGCTATTATTGATAATCACCTTACTTCTTTAATACTCAAAGACATATATCTTTATACTAGTTTCATCCTTATACCCAACGACAACTCTTATCCCTTTACTCATACTTAAAATTCCTTACTTTGAGAAAATCTTATAACTTTACCAACAATTCTTATCCTTTTAACCATAAATAATTCCTTGCTTAAAAAAGAAGAAAACCCTTCATAACCATGGTCTTGCAATTAAAAAAAAAGTTGGCTTTAATCCTCACAATCCCACACCCATAGTAAGTCCCCCATTTGAAATTTTCAAGCAACTACTAGTAACCAACGTTTAGAGTGAATAAACCACGTTAAATATTTGTCAATATAAATGAATGACCAATTTAATTTTTTTTTTCGTGAAACGTATTTCCTATTCAATTTCATTTTTCATTTAACCATACTTAAATAATTCCTCATAACCATGATCTTGCAATTAAAAAAATAAAATAGCTTTAATCCTTATAATCCCACATCCATAATAAGTCCCACATTTGAAATCTAAAAGCAACTGCTAATAACCAAAGTATACAATAAATAAACCACCTTAAATATTTGTTAATACAAATGAATGGCCAATTTAATTGTTTTCCCTGTGGAGCCTGTTTCCAATTTCAATTTCAATTTTCATTTGTAAATCATTTCGTTACCTTCAAATATGTTTGTTAAAAGATTCGAGTTCATAGTAAATTTCGTTACGTCCACTCGATTTTGATACGGTGAAGATGAGGGCAGAGGTTCCATTCCCGCGCTCTCCTCTTTACACACGCCTAACTCCGTCTCACTGCACAGCAAGAAGGTTTACTCGGATTGCCGTCAAAGCTGATACATCTCAGACTCTTTCAGAACTGTCAAGAATCCACTCAAACAATAATGGCACTCATCTATCAGAAATTCTGCGCATAAGAAAATCTCTTATGTCAAGAGAGCAAACAGCCCTTGAAATTACACAAGAGTATTTAACTCGCATTCAACAGACAGAACCTAATGTCAAGAGCTTTCTTCACGTATCCGACAAAGTTTTGATGGAGGCGTCACAAATCGACGAGAAACTTGCAAGAAATGAGGAGGTGGGAATACTGGCGGGCGTTCCGATTGCAGTCAAGGACAATCTGTGTACGAATGACATGCCGTCGACTGGAGGGTCTAGGATTTTGGAGGGCTACCGTCCTCCATTTGACGCCACGGCCGTCACGAAATTGCGTCAAAATGGCGCGCTTCTCATTGGCAAAACAAATCTTGACGAGTTCGGTATGGGAAGTACCACCGAAGGTTCTGCTTACCAGGTGCATTTAGTTTTCATTTTTCTTCTGGGATATCATTTACTGCTCCAGTTTTATCCTAGGCAATGTCTTAGGTTAGTACATCTTTCCTGGAAGAACGCTTGTATAGCGAGCCCGACGAGGTTGAACCCAAGACTTTAATCCAGTGAGCGCCGCTTCACCATCAGTATATTAAATTTTTCTCTACCGGTATATTCTAATTAAATTTTTCTCTATGCCAGATTTCACATTGCATGTATTCTAGACATTTGACTTCACTTAAGTGCATCCTTTTTGACTTGTGGGGCAAAATTCTCGTGAGGTGATGGGCATCCTTCAATGAAATGTGGGTTTTTCTTAAAACATTGGTCATATTGGAATGCACCTTATAATTTCACATTATAACATGACAGCCGGAGCAATAGCTATGATAAATTTTTACTCAGTTGGCCACCATATTGGTGTTGCACTGAAGTCATCTCCAGTGAAGGACTCTTGATCCTTTAGATGCTCCAACAATCAAGACAGTTCCCTTTTTTGATTGGACTACTCGAGCCATGTGCATTTATTGCTAGTCCATGAATATTCATCTAGAAATTGTCAACTTTGCAGGCTATCTTGGTGTCTTGTTTAATTACTAAATTGCGTGTGTGGATTCCAAAGAATGCACAATCCTCTAGAAGCCTTAACAACATTATTTGCAAGCTTGAACCAAGATTTCTAATTGTGCGAAACTAGGTTTACCACTTCAATCTTTGAGAGTTTTGTTATGTGGAGCAACATCATGTTTGGTCTTTGAAGTTGCAATCAGTGTTGTTTGTTAGAGGTGCTTACTTCCCTAACATTCCAAGAAAAGATCTTCATTTTGATGGTGAAGGGACCTTCTCTCTCTGCCTTAAAAACATATGCGCCATAGTTCATTGTGTTCTTTGTACTTGCCCTAATTGCTTCATGTGCTTAATCCCTAAGTTACCGATTTGTTTTTGGATTAGGGTATGGGTACGTGAATCTGGTATAGTATTCGGCCAAATTTTTATTGGGGTTGGGTACGTTAATACAAAAAACATATAAAAATTTGAAATATATGCATATTCTATATTTGCAACAATAATTAAGTTCAGAATACACCACCATATTAATAGTCTAATAACATAGCAAAAATACATCACCAC
Source organism: Sequoiadendron giganteum (assembly GCA_007115665.2). Taxonomy (NCBI): domain Eukaryota; kingdom Viridiplantae; phylum Streptophyta; class Pinopsida; order Cupressales; family Cupressaceae; genus Sequoiadendron; species Sequoiadendron giganteum. The sequence goes on from CM021101.1 coordinate 237,202,035, forward strand.
TTTCATAGTCAAATATTAAAATATTAGTGATACTTGAATGCTATGATATAAAATTATAAATTAAAGTTCAAAGTTCAAACATAAAAATGTCAAGTGTTTACAATCAGCCATTATTGATCATTGATCAATTTGAATCATATACGTCATAAAAAAAAGCAGCATCATCAGCATCATTATCAGTGGCACTTGCACAAGCATTGCCACTAGCAATGACACTACCACTCTCATGCTCAGTAGCTGCTTCAGGGTCATACTCATCATCAATATCAAGTGCAGCTAAGTGACTTGTGGAAGCATCCAAGTCAAGCTGCTTTGGCTGAATATCCCACCTCCTTGTGTCTCCTTCTTTGTAGGAACTTTGCTTGTGTGTAAAGAGGCGCAAGTTTGAATGCGCATACACCAAGTCCTCTACCTTTTTTGAGTGTAGCCTATTGCGTTTTATTGAGTGGATGAAGGAGTATGTGCTCCAATTCCTCTCAACTTTTTTGAATGTAGCCTATTGGGTTTTTATTTAGAAGTCAACGCTTAGTCAAAAAAATAATTTAAAATTGCCAAAAAAGGCATGGGCGTTCATGCGTTTGGATTCGCATCAGACTCGGTCTGGGCGTATCCGGAATGAATCCTCAAAGGCTCAACGAACCCTGGGTGTATTTGTAGGCGAAAATTTGAATCCTAGCCAAATTTGAACCGTTTCGAATCCAAAACATACCGTATCGTATCCGGAGACTTCCAGGGATGAATGGGTAACTTAGCTTAATCCTATAGTATTTCCAATTTAGTTCTTTGCATTTGTAGGTATTAATTGTGTTAGGTTTATTTGGGAGATTTGACAGATTCCCAATTTTTGTTTTAACCTTTGATTCCTTTAGGTTGATTTTTATCCAATCAAATCCTTTATTTGTCCCACCCACATTATGGCCAACCTTCTTTCATTTATGTTCCACATCTCAAATTGATTAGGAATGAAGAGATGGATTCATCATCACATTTGAATGGTGTTTCGTAGTCTAATATGAATTCAAAACCTCATTTGATTGGTTTGTCAAGTTTTCTAGATCGTTGATTACTTCACCTATGACTCACCTTATCTCAATTGTGAGAGCATAAAGTCTTACTTGGGTACCTTTTGGTATAGATGTTGCCTTTGTACTTTTGAAATGGTGACACCAAGGTTTGAGAGTGAGTTAAGATTGCTATAGTTTCCATGGGTTTTCTTTTATATTCATTTTTCTTTCATATGTAGATTGAAATTGAGCAATAACATAACCTCTGTGAAAGTAGTGGGTTCAAATAAGATCTTACCCTTGCCATTCCTTTGTAATCCATGCTTCTAGGGTATCAATTGTGGGCCGTTGTTTCAAAATTTCTCCAATTAGGACAAAATTTTGTATTCTTTTACCTTTGCTTCTACCTTTACCCTTTCAATCTTTGCCTTAACCATCTCATCCACAATTGGTATGAATGGAGTGGGTGAGAACCTCCACCACAAAATGTAAAACCATGAAGAATCTTGGTTTTATCTTGCTCTAATCAATGTTTGTCGAGAGGGACTTTGTTAGTGCTTGTTGCTTCTTTGTTGATAATGCCTCACCCTTTGTGTGCATTGCTAGTTAACATCTTTTTCCTTTCTTCTTGTTTTTTTGCTCATGTGCTCTAGATGCATAGATTTGCATTGTGATTCGTACTTCAATCATTTTTGCTCCTCCATTTATGCTTATATGCCAAAGTTACTGTAGCGAATGATGACTAATTGAATAAAAAATATATTATAGTCTTTGGTGTCAATTCGTAGTGTGGTATAGTATGTGTTTTCTAGAATCAATTGTATAGATAATATTAACTTATGTTTTGGATCTCTTTTCATAGGGATAAGATTGAAGCAAATACTTGAACAAAAGAAAGCCTCAAGGGATGCTAAGGCTCATAAATATGCTTTTGGCAAGAAGGAAGCTAGAAGGTTAGAAAAGACTAGGGTACAGTAAGAAATAAAGAAGAAAAAAGAAGCACAAGCTACAAAGAGGGTTTCGGTGGGTGAATTCATAGATTAATTTTTAGATTATTTAATAACTTGATTTTCCTATTAACCAATCTTTAAAATAATGATGAGTGTTTAGCTTTTGGCTTAGTTTGAATTAAGGACTTCTAGGATCAGTTTAGCTTCCAAACTTGATCTTTATTGAGATTAGTTGGCTGTTTTTAGCATCCCCTATTCAGATAGTCTGACTATTGTGATACTGATGTTCAACTAATGCATATTGTCTGACCTTGTAACTTTGGATGCCCATAGCATGCTCCATTATTCTTGCTTGGAATGACTGATCTGTCTTGTCAATGCAGAGAATACTATAGGTGTATGGAATCTCATAAACACCTTTTGGGTTCTTAATGGTCTAGGTGCCCAAAATGTTGTGCTAGTTTTTCAACATGTCAATGTTTTCCCATGAAGTTGCAATTGATTGCTCTGACAATAGACTGCTTCCATTTATTGTAATTACCCTCACTATGGTATCTCTTAGTATCCATGACCTATATATTCTTATTAGCCATGAGTGATTTAATCCACAATAGCACCCTAAATGCTGTTGATGTTATTACAGCGTCGGTCTGCACTTCCCAAGAGAAATAAATTAAATATAAAGCAAGGGCCGACCCTATATTGATTCCTATATTGGCCGACCTAAAATTATATTTAATTGTTTATTATTGTAAAGAGCTGACCTGAATGAAGAGGCGCCATTATGACATATATATACAAGGTCATTTTGGTTATTGAAAGCAATTCGAATAAGAAGAAAGTTCGCTACTATCACCAAGAGCAGAATTCGCATATTTCAGAAAGAACAGATATCAAGTTCGCATTCCTAGAAGAAGTTCATACTTGAACAGCAGATCATCATCTCTGTAGCAGCAGTCCGATTTCAAGTAAGAAGTCAGTCCTTTGTACTAAGAAGGAAGGCGACTATTTTATCAAGCATTGGCCATTGTTGGGCCTGATTTGTAAGCAGAATTCTGTTATTGTATTACCATATATAAGAGAATCATTTGCTGGGTTTTTCTCCCTCAAGAGGAGGGTTTTCCCAGGGTATCTTGTTGTGTTCATTGTCTTATGTGTTGCATTTCTATTGAGTGATATATTATCTAATCTGATCTAAGAAACACTAACATGGTATCAGAGCGGGTGTGAAAAAGATCGTGATCAGATTTAGTTTGCAACACTCACTTTATTCCTTTTCAGTCTATCTTCTAAATTTCTCAAGATGGTGAACGGTCTGAAAATCGAGGATAGACTCGAAGGGATCTCGAACTACACATCATGGAGGTTCAGGTTCATGCTAACTTTGGAAGAGAATGATTTGGCTGAGTTTGTGAAAACAAAAGTTCCCGAACCTGAGGGGGAAGAAGAGAAGCTGCAATGGAGAAAGAAAGACACTAGGGCAAAGAAAGTATTGGTTGATTCCGTCAAGGATCATATTGTACCAATTGTCTTCAAGTTGGATATAGCAAGAGAGATGTTTACAACCTTGGAAGAGATGTACGAAATCAACAACACCAGTCGAGCCCTTGCACTGAAGCAACAACTTCATCATGTGAAAATGGCGAAGGGAGAATCTGTTATTACATACTTCATGAGGATCTCAGAGATAAAAGATCAGCTCTCCACTATTGGTCACATGATTGATGATAAAGAACTGACTATGCTTGCTCTCAATGGTCTTCCGCTTTCATGGGAGGCATTCATTCAAGGAATCAGTGCAAGATCTGAACTTCCCAAGTTTGATCGATTAAGGATTGACTGCATTCAAGAGGAGTCAAGACTAACAGCAAGAGGAATTGGTCAAAGCTCAAAGAATGAAGAATTACAAGTTCTTGCCTCTCATTCATCAATCAAAGGAAAAGGCTTTAAGGAAGGATTCTTCAAAAGGAATCGAGAAGATGGAAATGATGATACTCCTACCTACAAAAGAAAACAAGACATGTCCAAGATTCAATGTTTTCGTTGTGATAAGTATGGTCACTTTGCGAGGGTGTGCCCTCAACGACCTAAGCTTCAAGTTGCCACTGCAGATGTTGAAGAAGTCACTCCACAAAAGGACTCCAGTGATTATCTATTTTATTCAGCCTTGTCTAGCAATGTTTCTACTGACTCTAACACTTGGTTGATTGACAGTGGTGCTTCTAGGCACATCACCGGATTCAGAAGTCACCTTTCAAACTTAATGGAAAGCAACTCTAGTGATCAAGTTGTTATTGGAGATGATGCTAGATATTCTGTAAAAGGGATTGGAAATTCCACTCTTCACTTGGATTCTGGAATTTCTTTGGAGTTGAATGATGTACTGTTCGTACCAGGGATAAAGAGGAACCTTGTTTCAATTTCAGCATTAGAAGACAAGGGTTATCAAGTTGCCTTCTCTAAAGGGAAAGTTCTTATATGGGCAAAGAACTCCAGCTTCAAAACTGCTCAAGTGATTGGAGTTAGACATGAATGTCTCTACACGCTGTGCACTCGTCCTCTTCAAGCACTTGTGCATAACAGTACCAGCATGTGTGATCTTTGGCATCGAAGATTGGCTCACATTCACTTTCGTGCTCTACCTATCATGGAGAAGATGGTCACCGGTCTTCCGAAATTC